>PPHD01005547.1:0-26204 GCA_002909625.1 Bambusicola thoracicus | reverse complement strand
TGCTGCAGTGAATTAAGTTGCTGAAACCTGCAGAGACCATAAAAAGTCCTTCTTCCCTACAATTGTTACAGAAAAGTTGAGTTACAAACCAAACGGTTAAAAAAAAAAAAAGACTGCAACTCCATAATATTAGAAATGATCCTCATAAGTTTTTATTATTTTATATCTACTAAAACATGAAGCTTTATCACTTTCCTATTACCTCTATTAAAATTAGATGCTAGTATATTTTCTGCTTCCTGTGATTCTAAAGTGCATAATGCAGGCATTGAAGAACGGAGTAATTATTTTTTGTTTCTGTGCTTGTTTTTGCAATGATGTTTTCAGCATTTCTCATCTAAAACCAAAGTAGTCTTTCTAGTCTAAAACTAAACATTCCTGTGTGTGCGTACAGTTACAGATAGAATAACTTTGATTTGCATTATATTTCTTGTTTTAGTTTTTCTTTAATTCAGAATTTTCCACCTTTCTAAAATATCTCCAGACGTAAACAAAGCAAGCAAGCAAAATATCTAGATCTTGATATATATTTTTGTTAATTATTATTAGTTTTGTGTTTTTTGTTAGAGAGAGGTTGTTCCTGACTTACGAACTGATACTAAGATGGTGGCCCTGCCCGGCAGGGGGGTTGGAGATTCATGATCCATGAGGTCCCTTCCAACCCAGGCCATTCTGTGATTCTGTGTGATTAGGAGGGGAAAAAATCTACCAATGTAAAGGAACATGAGAAATAAACATTGTTAGAAATTGAATTTGATAACACTTCTTTTAATAACTAAGTATTCCATCGTCTGGAAAGTACTATGTGCAGAATGTATCTAGAAAAAGTTGCATATTTTTAATTCTGACTCTGAAACTGGAAATTATTGGAGAAAAAAATATACAAGAAGATAGCATATTCTAGATTCCTAAAAAGGCATACTCAGCGATAGCATATTCTTGTAATATGGTATGTCAGCTCCATCTGTTAAAGGGACAGAGTGGTTATGACCTGCCTTTCTTCTCCTTGAAATTTAAATTATTTCCAGAAGTATCACAGAAATGAGAGCTGGACTGCAACGTTACTTGTGTCCCAGCTCAGTTGTCTTGTACAATGTACGTAAGGGGCACACTGATCTTTGAATTTCCCTATGTATCTATGCAGGGAGAGCAATAGCTGTACCTGAATGCATGTACTGACTACTGCTATTTTTATTAATGGTCTTAGTCTTCAAGTTTAATTAATATATCGCACATTGAGCTAACCTGGTTATATATACCAATCTCAGATTTTGTTAAAACATCAGCAGTCTTCAGATGAGTTGTATTCAATATGTACATGAGTCTCAAATGTTTTCCTGCCTTTAAATTGATTCTCACACACTACCCTTTCATTGACATCCTAATGAAATCAAATGCAAGTCAGACTATAATATTAGCAATTATTTTAACTTTATTAGAATGCGTTAAACTAAGAAGTAAATTAAACTCCTTCCTTCTTGTGGATTTTTCTTCTGAACCCATGCAATATCTTTTTGTGCTGGGAACAATTTTAAGCATGTAGATTCTTTCAAATTCTGGGTGCCTATTTTCTATAAATGTAATTTCTCCTCAGTTTTCTGAGCTTTTTATGTTTGTAGCTATCAAACTAAGACCCCACTTTCAGTGTAAGTAATAAGGAATCTGCTATTTGTTTTTTTAACACTCATCAGTCATTTATTTTCTAATTATTTTCTTTTCATTATGCTTTTCCTATGTAATGCACTGAGAAAGCTGTCCCTTGAAGACAGTGTCTCTTGATCTACTGTATAATTCTTGAGATAAATCAGCACTATCTGAATGTTTTTGTTGTTATAAACTGATAGTAAACACAGAAAAGCTCAGGCAAATGTAAAACCAATGATGTCAGACACAGACATACATTTTTGTTTCAATTTAACTCCTAGATTAACTGAAGTACGTTCCAAGCAAGCTTGGAACCGTGTGAAGTTGTATTTTGTCCTTTGATAAGTTTAGAGACTTTGATTAGTTCATTATTGTAGCTAATTTTTTTTTTTAAGAGATTACTCTGTGATCTCTTTTGGTCAGCTTGTCTAGTTCCTTGCAGTCTTCTGATGAAAAATTGTTTTACAGTGGCTTAAATTTACCTCTCCCCTGTGTTTAATTACATAGCTATTTCTGACTCGCATTGCTTTATTATTATAAGTAGTGTTTTGCATTTAATTCTAGATTAATGCTCAGCCTTTGATCACCTGAAACCATTGCAAAAAAAGTAACCTTTTTGCGGCAGTCAGCTTTTAATTCTGTTTCTATGATTCTATGATTCTTTCTGCTGTTAACCCTTTTGTAGTCCTGGCTCACTTCAAGGTTTGCATGCTTCCAATAATCAGCTACCCAATATTGATTTCAATATTGTAATTTCTCTTCCCGTCCTTATGTTCCATGTTTTGCCTCTGTGTGCAAATAAAATTGAACTAATTTGTTAGTTTATCACATATTGGGCAATATAATACACAAATTTCCTGGTCTTTAGTACTTACGGTGGCATGTTGTTGCTGTTTTTTCAAAGCTATGTTGAATTTTCTTAACAGGAACTTAGTTTTATCTGTTTACTCTCTTTTAAGATAATTGTATTATTTTAATGGAATGAAGCTTAACTTTTCTGGATCCTTGTTTGTTTCCTCACGGAGACTTTTCAATACCTCTTTTTTTTTTTCCATCTGGATTATTCTAAAAACATTATGTTTAAAAGTAGAATCAAATATAACTAGCTCTGTACTTAACAGTTTCTTTCCAATGATCATAGTGCACATACCACTCAATAGTTTACTTGGACTATGTCCAGATTTGATCTTTCTGGCTTAATCATATGTTTTTCTCACCTGTATTCCATGCTAACTGTAGCTTGAGCAGTAATATTGTTAGCAAAATTGATTTGAATTATTCTTGAAAGGATTATTTCATAAAGAATAAGATTATAGTTTTACTAAGATTCAATATTACCTACGCCATTTTCATTCCATCTACTGATTGTTTCACTTGATTAAATTACTACTTTACTAGCAAAGATTCATTCTGTCACCTAGGAAGGTGTATGTTCTGAAATAAATGAAAAGTAGGATTAAGAGTTAAACAATACAGCAAACTTTGCAGATAATATGCTACTTACAAGTGTTGGACAACAACATCGTACCTGGTGTTTCATCTCACATAAGTCAGTAAACTCAGAAAGCACCATTCCTACCAAATGCATTTTGAGTATCTTTAAAATGTAAACTGAACAATTATGTCAAAGATTTAAAAAAAAAAAAATGAAAATAAGAAAAGATAACTTTCAATTCCCACACAAAAAGAAAAAACAAAAACCAAAACAAACAAACAAAAAAATAACGAAGGGTGACTAATGTTACAAGATTCTGTCAAAGTATTTGAAAATAAATGAAAATGGTAAAAAGTTTATTAATTCTGGTGGAAATGATTATAGACAACTGGATAAGTCTGTGTTATTCTTTTCTTATATTCTCTGGGTCATTTGGTATTTTATTTTTCACCAGCACCAATGATCAGGTCTCATACTGCTGCTTTTTTCTAACAGAAAAGAATGTTACAAATATGAGTAATAGCAAACACTTCTAAACTGAAAATCACCTTTAATAGTCACCTGTCATAATGCAGTATTTGATTCTCATGCATTTCAATTTATAACATCTATAGTAAACAAGTATTACTGATATCCCCTACACTTAGTTGTCACATAGTTTTACTCATCCTTAGTGAGACCAGTAATATATCAGAGGTGGATCTCAAATTTTCAGACAAATGAAACTAATTATGAAAAAAATTAATTTTCACTGGAAAAGGTAGTAACTGAATTTTCAGTTAGGCATGGCTATACCCCTTCGTCTGAATACTGCCTAAAGAGGCACTGATCTTGGGGGAAACATCTGCAATAGGCTGGCTGTGGCAGGCTTGGTTATTCTGCTAAGTTTCATGAGTCTGAATGTTCCTGCTTTTTTTTTCCTAATTGGACAATCAATTTAATTGTTGGGAAATAATTATCACTGATAAATTTATTCTTATTTGCCAAATCATTTCACAAGTTATACTAAGCTTAAGAGTACTAAGACTTCATAGTAAGGCCTGTGAAGTAAGGAAAGAAATGATAAATGAGTAAACTTCTTTTGAGAGTATGCTTCCTGTGTCTGAGCTCAAGGTAAGCTGTTTTAGTGAAGTAATGACATAGGTAACAGGGTTGAAGTAGTGCTAAACCTCACATGATCATTATTGATCCTGTGTAATTAATTTAACTTACTAATTGGTCAGTTTATGGCCTTGTTTTCTCTCAGGATTTAGGCACAATTTTAGATAGTGTAGAGAGGATGATGTTTCAAGGAAACCTTGAACAGGTGAGCATAAAATTTGTCACTTAGTCTTAATGTGTTAGTATTAAGAACTATATACAATCTCAAGAGTACTTAAAAATATTAAGTATAATCTTGAAAGTGTTTAATGTGACAGAAAGTAATGCAAAAGACAGGAAAAGGGAGACTTTTTCAGTAATCCGTGCAAGTCTCAAGAGTCATGGAATCATAGAATGATAGAATGGTCAGGGTTGAAAATAACCTCAAAGATAATCTAGTTTCAACCTTCCTGCAATGTGCAGGGTCACCAACCACTAGACCACAGTGTCCAGAGCCACATCCAGCCTGGCCTTGAATGCCTCCAGGGAAGGAGCATTCCTTGGGCAACCTGTTCTGGTGCGTCACCGCCCAGTGAAAAACTTCCTCCTAATATCTAAGCTAAACCTTCCCTGTCTCACTTTAAAACTATTCCCCCTTGTCCTATCACTATGCATCCTTGTAAGCAGTTGTTCTCTCTCCTGTTTATATGCTCCTTTCAAGTACTGGAAGGCCAGAATGAGGTCGCCCTGGAGCCTTCTCTTCTTCAAGCTAAACAAGCCCAGTTCTCTCAACCTTTCTTCATAGGAGAGATGCTCCAGCCCTTTGATCATCTTAGAGTCCCTCCTCTTCCAAGAGCTCCGCGTCCTTCTTGTCTTGGCAGTGCTGTAGTATAAGTAATTATGAGAGATGAGAGAATGCTTTCATTACTATTGTCTAATCTTCTACTGCATACACAGAGTTGGATCTGTTTTCTTCAATAAAACAATGTATTGCTTTTGAAATGTAATGGTAGTGGCAAAGATAAATGATTTTAACAGTATTTCAGACAGGAATAGCAGACAGGAAGTTAGGTTTCTCTTATTTACTGATATTTATGGAGACTGTACTTGCATTCTACTTGAGTATTCCATGTGCAAGTGTATGACTTGCCTACTTTAGGTTTGGGATTTGACCCGGTGTCTTTCCCAAGGTGGTTTCATGAACGCTCGCTTATGATTTACCTCACAGTAAACAGTTATTCATCCTAATAGCTTCCACTGCTAAAGTTGCTTTGTTTGTCATACAGGATTAAACACTTTTTTTTTTTTAACTCTGACAAGGCAGTAAAAGACTGCTTAGGTCATTTAGGATGTGCAACTTTTTGTGTTGGTAATGTACTCTGGTCTGATTCTTGAGTGCCTTAACGCACGTGGAAATAGGCACAGAAAGCATAATGAAACCAGTAATGTTATTTGTCGCTTCACTGCTCCCAGACTTGAAATGCAAGTGTTCCTGTTATTTATGGATGTATATAAAAAAAATCAGTGTTAAACATCTTCATAGAATTTTGCAGCACCTATTCAGTAATAAAAAGCATGTGGTCCATGTGCTTAATAGGCCCATGAGTGTTCCAAAGGAGCATGAAACTGCAATAGCTGAACAGCTGGCACTCATCTAAGGGTGCCTGTACCTTAAGCATCGGTTTAGGTTTATTTTTATCATTTTATGTGTTGCTTGCCATCTGGATTAAAAATGATATTAAATACTTTGATGTAGTCTCAAATCTTTACCATTTTCTACTCATGAACCATGACCTATTAACGCTACCTTTTCTGGTAAATGTTACACTTGCATTCAGGTGGTCACATTAACTTTATTTGCCTGTCAGAAGTAATGTAAGTATTTGGCCTTTGGTCTGCTGATTTTTTTATTTTTTTTTTTAATGTATTTCTCACTTTAAATTTTGGACTCCTGCAAATATTAAGGAAAGGGAGCACTTTCAGAAAAATGTATCAGTGTCTGTTAGTCACTTCTTCGGTGTAAGCTTTTGTTTCATCTCTGACGTGAAATCTTAATATTCCCTAAAGCTTAATGATTCAATGATAGCCTATGGATATTTACTTGATGGAGAAGATCTTCATAGTGTCATAGAATTGTTTGAATTGGAAAATACCTTTAAAGGTCACCTAGTCCAATTCCCCTGCAATAAGGAGGAACATGTACAGCACGATTAGGTTGCTCAGAGCCACTCCAGACTGACCTTGAATGCCTTTAGGGATGGAGTATTCACCACGTCTCTGGGAAACCCATTCCAATGCTTTGTTACCCTTATCGTAAAATCCTTTGTCCTTATTTCTGGTCTAAGTCTCACCTCTTTTAGTTTGAAACCATGTCGCCCTGTCCTATCACAACGGACCCTAATAAAGATTCTGTTCCCTTTCTTGTAGTCCCCTTTTAGATACTGAAAGGCTGTTTCAGGTCTCCCCAGAGCCTTCCCTTGTCCAGGATGAACAGCCCCAGCTCTCTCAGCTTGTCTTCGTAGGAGAGGTGTTCCATCCCTTGGATAACTTTTGTGGCCTTCCTCTAGATGTGCTCCAACAGGTCCACATCTACTCTTCTGAGGGTTAGTTGTTAAGTGTTAAGGTACCTGCATCCAAGCACTGAATAATGAAATGACTCTCCTGAGTCAGAAATTTGGAAAGGATTGCTAGTGTGAAGTATCAAGAACACAGACAGAACTGATTGCAGCTACAAGGAAGAGCACATGGATACTGAAAGCTCAGTGTGTTTGAGGGAAGGAAAAAATCAAGGGTAAGAGTTGCTGAAGAAAAAATGCTTTTGTTCTGTGTTGTATTTCAGATTATAATATCAATACAGTGAGTAAAATACATTGTTTTAAGATCAAATATGTATGTATGGTCAAGGAAGGAAGAGAAACAGTATTATGTTAGAATTTATGAGCTTGGTATTTATGCAGGAGCTGAACTGATAATCTGGGAGAACGTATCCTTTGAATATCTGTGTGGGTGATGAGGTGGGAGGAGTGATAAAAATTTCTTAGCACAGCTTCATCCATATGCTTAGCACTTGAAGTTAGAGCTAAACTACTTAGTTTGTACCCATATGCTAGCAGCCTATCGTGGTGCAAAAGGCTTCCAAGTAGTCTGAATGCAGCTAGCCAGAAGTTGCTTTTCTGACCTATGCTACTGTAACTGTTCAAGTCATGGTTTTATTCAGTTGCAAAGTAAATGTTTTCCTTTGCAGCAGAATAATGATGAAATTTTGTTCTTTGAGACCTGCATGCTATTGACTGTGGGCTTTCAGTTTCCAGACTGCCTGCAGGCCATGACTGCCTTGTGGTGCCCCAGCACATATCTTCTGTTTTGAAATCAGTGTAGCTCTCTTAATGGTAGCTATAACAGCGAAATTGTGATATGTTTGATTATGATAAAGAAACTAGGATAGTAGTGCCTTAGCTTGAGTATCTTGCGCACTGGATTTTTTTTCTCACTAACCTTATTCAAAGATTGATATTGAGGAGACTGAGCACTGTTTTATTCAAGTTTCTCTTATATTTAACAGCAAGTGACATTGTTACTGAAAATAAAACAAGGCCAGTATCAAGGATCACAGATTGCATTTCCATGAAATATACTCAAAAATCAAACTTCCCTAAAAATTTTCCATTTATCACTACAACTAAGGGATTGATGACTGAGGGACTTGGAATGAGGAAGCTGCTAATAGTAATTAAAAATGAAAAAGATAAATTGAAAGTGAAGCGCTACATCACTTTTTTTTTTTTGCAGCTATTGTACAAACAAGTAGGTTTTAGAATAGAATTGAAGTTTGAATTTAAATTTTGAACATTTCATGTACATTTACAATAGATGTTCATTCATTCTTAAATTTATAACAAAAGATCTCAGATAAGCCTTGTGGAAAAAATGTTGGAAGTGTCTTCTGAGTGATGTCTTGCCCAACCCACAGATTAGGGCCAAGGTAGTTTGGATTTCTTGGTGTCATGTCAAGCTTTGATGCATCCAAGGAGGAAGGAATATGAAAATGTTCATCTTGCTTTAAAAATTTATGTAAATCTGTATATCTCATGCAAGAGGAGGCTGGCAGTTATGTATATTTTACCACTGGCATTACATTTCATTGGCTGAAGTACAAGGCAGGGATTAACTTCTCCTGAAGGTTCAGACAGTGTTTACACCTATTGACTGTGCTTGGCTCCTTTGAGCAGTATGTTGTAACATAACAAACTCTTGGAATTTCTAGAGCAATATGTAACACATCTTTAGGCATCGACTGTGTTGAACAGTAGAAAATTTCTTTTGAATGTATTCTGCTAAAATTCTTGCTTTGGCTATAGTAAGATAGGGGGTGAGAATATTAACTCTTGAATTTGCTCAGATCTACTCAAGCATGTGATGAATTTTTATAATACTCTGATTTTACAGACACTGCATTTACCAACTTTGCAAATTTAGATGAAAACAAGACAGTTTTCATGGTCGGTGAGTCCATAACAGTGTCCAAAGAGAATCCAATCAAGGTACAAATAAGGATTGAGTCGTGTTCATAGGGTTGACAAACAAAGGATATAGTGATTCTTGGATCCAATAAATGCACTGAGGCAAACTAAAGAAATTGATTTGAAAAAAAGAAGTGTAGCCTCTGATCAAAGAATCCTGTTGATAGAACAGAGCCAGCAATTTTTCATCTCTTGTGTCAATGCTTTGATCTACAATAAGTACATGCAAAGGAGAATTTGATGACACATCACAAATGCATCTGCCTGGTATCTTGAACTACAGGACTGTGTTGCAGAGATCTGTCAGCTTCTGCTCTGATGCTCTGGCATTTTTGATGCTTCTTTGAAATAACATGCTGTTGGACATCATAACTCCCTCCATGATGAATAGCATAGTCATATGCCAACTGCGTAGCAAGCGTTGCTTTGTGTTCTATCAGCCTCTGGAATTATGGTTCCTGGTAATTCTGGATAGCTATTTTTTTTATTCCTTTCACAAAGATATTGTGTGTGATGACCTGAATTATATTTTTGTATGCTCTAATTACCTTGAGGATACATAGATATTCTTTGAATAAATAACTGAGAATTGGAGCAGTCAAATAAGGTCAGCACTATGCATGCATATATTCACTGAGTTTTTAAATATTGTTGTAAAAACTAACAACTGAACTAACAAACTTGTTTTAGGATGAAGTTCTAAGTGGTCTAACAAGTTAGGAAATCATCATAATTGTGAACTAAAGTAGAATTTAACCAGATAAGTGGGCAGATAATCAGACCACAGACTCTAGATAAATCACAGATGTGTAACTCATTTAAATTTCTCTTTCCAGTCAGTAGAAGAGAGCACAATTTAAGAACGTTACATTATTCATGTAATTTAACTCAGATGTTTAAATTCCCAGAAAAGTTGAAATGTGTGATAGAATTTCTAGGAAATGTTCATTTCTGGGAACCAATAATACTATGCTGCTGTGATTTGAAAGTCACTGTTGTTTCTATACAACAGTTTCGAACTTCCTAAGGGAGAAAATTTCATTGAGACTACTAGTTAGCTAGAGAATAAAAACAACTTGGGAGGCCTAGTGTCTTGTTTATGTTTCTTTCAAGTATATTTTGCCTAAAACACCTCTTTGTTTGTCTTTTGTAGTCAAAACAGTAAAAACTAACCACAGACAGAATGTCTGAATGCATCTCCCCTACTCTGTACATGTATTGCAATGCATTTCAGAGTGTGAGAAGTTAACAGTGGGGGGAAAAAAGGCAACCCTATAGCCATGGCTAAATAGGGTTGTGATTTCAAACTACTATCACTGGAAATTTGTTGCCTGACAACACTTAATGCATCCAAAGATCAGTAGTTTTACTTTGCTCTGAAGTTGTGTTTTGGGACAGAAAAATCACAGATATTTGCCTACAACATGGGCTAACTTACAGATAGGTTTAAAAATGTTTTAGAGCTTAACTTTGTACAGCTTTCAAAGGCAGCAATGGATGTAGTATGTCAAAGTCCTGTTATAAAATAAATAAATTAGTTTATTCTTTTTCTATCTTAACAGTATTTCTCTAGTTCACCTTGCATATTGGGAAATACTTCTCAGGATGCAAATTCCTACAAAAATAATGATGTTAAATAAAACATATTGGTATGTTAAGATTCAAGCCACAGACTGATTCTGATATATTTTTATATATATAACTACTACAGCAGATTGAAAACAAACAAAAAATGCATGTAGGAAAGGTAATGAAATATTCAGATTGATCTAACTATTTCCTATTTAACATCTCCACTTCATCTTACTGATTACAGTACATCACTGCTTGGATAATATTTTTATAGAATAAAACAACACTAACAAAAGTATCAAAGCAGCATGCTAAAGTATATGCTTTATCAAAATGGATACTAAGACTTTCAAAAAAAAAAAACTAAGATTGATCACATTTGAAAAGAAATATTCTTTTGTCTCGATGTCACCCTTAGCACTTAAAGTATTTGTACTGAAAATGACTACAACTTAGAAAAACTATATTTTCTGAAGTAATGTGTATTTCACTTTGCCACTGGTTGGCAATACTAAGTAAAAAAAAAATAAAACAAACAATAAAAAATAAAACAGGAAAACAACAACAAACCATCCCCCAAGCCTCCCAATCATTCTTTAATAACACATAATCTTTTTTACTGTTTTTTTGCCTTATTTGGTAACTGAAAAATGTTGGTTTTGTTTAAATATTGTTAAATAATTGACACTTCTGAATTTATTTTTGTTAGTCACTGAACTTTATTGAGTTAGTCTTCTGCTCTTTCATGATGCTACACGTATGCATGAAGTACAACATGCTGTTTTTCCAGTTGTTACCATTTTGTCTTCTGTGTCTTATGCTGAAGGTGTGCTTTGCTTCTCTAGAATATTTTTTGCTGCTTTTTTTTTAATATATTGCTATTCAGATATTACCGTAGTTGTAAAAGTTTTTTATTAAAGATACCCCTTCAGACATCCCTACATTTTATATGTTGACACACAGTTACTTTCATAGTTGCAAATTTGATGACAGACCTACAGTTGTAAGAGATCAAAGCTGACTTAATACAGTGTGTGACAGTGCCTTGGTGTTGTGGGCAAATTTTAGTTTGTTTACAGTTTTTTCTTTCTTATTTGAGATCACTCAGATAACATGGTTCTCTCAGAGTTCTCCAGTGATAGCTGTGAATATGGTCTACATACTGAAGTGCACAATTTAGATTTGATGCATCGCTGTACTGTGTGTAACTAGTAGTCATATAACTGATTTTAAACCAAATAGCAGTAAGGGTCTTTATTTCTCTATGCTTGAGTAGTAGCATTCTTTACTAAGTCCCTAGGTATAAACTCTATTAAATATCCTTACAAATGATGCAGATTGAATCTGTAAACAACACTCTCAGCTTTGCTTCTGTTAGTTTCCTTTCTTCTTTTAAACCAAAATATTTTTAGTCTAGCCTAGGTCCACAGGCCAATGATGGTAGCTCAGGTCGGGTACTAGGCTAGATAATGTGTATGTGAATGTATGGCTGTTCTGCTATTGTGTCCTGGCTCCAAAATGCAACTACATCTATCCAAGTGCAATATGATACATTCAGTGAGAATTTATATATTTCTAAATTTCTTTAATATTACTGCTTATATGGTGCAGATTATGACAAAATAAACTTTAACAGTATTATATAATCTGTTGGTATTATGGCCTTCTAAATTCTTCCTGAGAGGAGACAGGAGACGACCTCATAGGGATTTTATTCTCCATGTGTCTTTCTTCAATCTAAATTTGCTTACACTCATGCCAGCATGCCTGCTGTGATTGTGCATGTCTTGTTGCTCAAAAGAGCCATCACTTCGGGAAGATTCACTCTTTCATTAGTGTTTATTTAGTGTAAATATAACTGTAGCTAAACTTGTTCGTGATCCAATAACTGTTACATACTAGAATATTTTGTGGTTTTTTTTCTCTTTTGTATTTTAGATTCAGAAGAAAAGATAGTGACAAAAAGCAAGCAATGGAGTGCTGCCATTATCTTGCTATCTGCTTGTGTTTGCAATATGAAGGCTGAGGTCATGGGCCCTGGTCAGATGATTTGTTATGTGTTGTGTTAAAGTATTTCATTGCTGCCCTCGTAACTACATCAACTTTTCTGCCATAATGCCCTTGAGATAAAAATATAGTTCTATTCTTTTGTGTGCTGTGGAAAACAATTAACCTGTTATCACTGTTCTTTAATGCAGAGCTCTCAAAGCATTGTGAGATCCCTCTCAGAGCATTGTAATTTGGCTTTTCTCAGTCTAAAACAAGTTACACAATGGAGTGGCAAGTTAGTATCCAATTATTTCTGAAAGGACTAAGAGGTGTAAATGTCAAAAATAACCAAATACTCTGAGATGTGCAAAGTATACAAGTTTTCTCTTGGGAAGTTCTAATGCAAGTCAGGATGTCAATGAAAGTTATCTTCCTACTGTGTACTTTCTTTTTTTTTTCCTCATAAGAATATACCTGAAGCCCACAACTTTATTGGCACTATTTAGAATTGGAATACTGACGTGCATAACAAGACAATTCTTTGTGCAATCATATGTTAACATTCAGTTCCCCTTATAGGTAAATGACCTTTCAGATCTTCCTTTTGTCTCAATAGTTACCCATACTAGGACAGTATTTACATAGAGTACGGCTGCTCTAGTCTATTGGGGAAGAAAAAAAATATATCCAGTCTATTAAATACGCAAAAGAAAGGAAGAAAAAGTGTGCTCTTCCATTTCTATGTGCGTGCCTCCACCACAGACTGTCAGTAAAACGAATTTCTTTAGTTAATGGAGCTCAATACTTAAAATTAATCCATCTCAAACTTGCTGCTGAGCAATAAAGGGATTTCTGGGGAGGATGATGTAGATGAGCAGACCTCCTTCTGGAACAGTAACTGTCGTAAATGGAAGTAGGAGGCAGAGTTGAATAGAGGTGTTTGCTTTTTTTTTCTTTCTCACACATGCGTGCATGCACATAGTTCTTTCCACTTGATTCTGGATAATGATTTGCTGATAATGATTTTTATTTCTGACATTAAATTTTCTCCCCACATTTAAGCTATTCAAAGAAAACAGTCAGTGATATCTTACTAGAAGATACTTCAAAAGTTCACTAGAAAAGATATAATTGGCAGATAAAAGAGGCCTGTTTATGAGCATGGACAGTGATAGGACAAGGGGGAATGGTTTTAAACTAATGCAGGAGATAGGGGAGGTTTAGGTTAGATATTAGGAGGAATTTTTTCACAGAGGGTGATGACACACTGGAAAAGGTTGCCCAAGGAGGTTGTGGATGCCCCATCTCTGGAAGCATTCAAGGCAGGCTGGATGTGGCCCTGGACAGCCTGGTCTAGTGAGTTGGTGACCCTGCACATAACAGGTGGGGGGGGTTGAAACTAGGTGATCATTATGGTCCTTTTCGTCCCAGACCATTCTATGATTATTGTCGTGTTTATTGTAGCGGCATCTTTATTTCAGAGGATAATTAATATGGCCTAGGATGTACTGTTTCCTCATAAGTTTGAGTCCTGGCTGATTTATAGAAAGGAAATAATGTTAATATCCATAAACATTTGGAGTTTGGTATTTTGTGTTCAGCCCACCCACCCAAGACTGGTTATATGATGTGAAAGTCTGTGGGAAGTATTGGATCATTCAAGAGCTTGTACATGAAAATATAGGCTATTTCTTGTTTGTTTTTATTGTTGTTTTAACTTTATTCTGATGGGTATACCTTTTAAAGATGAAGGACCTTCATTTCCAAGATGAAATTAACATTTTTAGGGAAACAAAGAAACCTGAGGGGTGCATACTCATGTGTATAGTGATTTTTTTCATTACTGTTTCTTTGAAATCCAGACATGAAATCAAGACTATAAATGTATCACGGGGTGAGAGACTGTAGCAGTTTAAAGAGTTAATCATGCAACATCCCTCCCATCCATCAGGAGAAAGTAGTGGGGGAAGAAAGAGAAAAAACATGGCTGGGATACTGACTGCTCAAATAAGTCCTGTAAGGTCAGCTCCAAAAAAATCTCAAAAATGTAGTGCCTAACACATTCCCATCCTCCAAAGGTTTGCACTGATTTGTAAGAAGGTACGAGTCAAAAGGAAGCAAGGAAATTATGTGAGTTATAAGAAATTTTAGTTATAGATGGCAAATTCGCAAGTACTCATTGCCTCTGAAAATATAGAAAATAAAATTACGGAATTCTAGCTGACTTTGCATATTGGGTGAAGTTTCTTTCTATAGTCAATGTGAATTTAATGGGAATAGAATTAGGCTCCTGCACTGTAAAATATTGTAATAGATATTTACTGGATGACTGTATTTTTAACTGTGAAGATGAATAGAATAGTTTGTAATAGTGCTGCAAAATTTGCAATGGAATTATAGTAGAATCTAGCTAATTAAGATGTTTGTCTTCATATGATTTCTTATTATTCACTGTGTCTTTTTCCCATTAGACTGCAATAGAACAGCTCTGTAGCATTTTATCAATAGGATGTAATTCTTTGTAATAGCTTAAGTGTTTCTAGATTTATCACTGAAATAAAAAATACCTCACTTTCAAATTGAAGACAATATAAAAGGAAATGAATGAAGATCCTTTCTACTGCATCTTCCCTTTTACAAATCGGCATTGTTATTAATGCCATACATTACTTCCACATGACTACATCTTTTCTTCAATGAGGATGAGATGTAAAAAGTATTGTGTGGTGGTTCTATTACCAGTCAGTCATTCTAATTTCTTCTGGTCAATATTCTCTCCAAATAAATTTAATTCCAAATAGGGAATTCATTAGCGATTTAACAATAGTCTCTCTTCTATATCAGTGTAACAGTGTTAGACGTAGTAATTGTGAAACCCAAGTATTGTAACATACACGATCTATAGGACACTAACCAACTAACAAAGATGTCTTCAAACTTCTTGTATTGAACAAGGCTACACCTCTGCAGTGTTTGTAAGGCCTCATGACCACCATTACAGAACAGTGTAAGGAGAAGTTGTAATTCATTCTTAGCCTCTGGCGGGCAGGACGGTGATCCCATTGTGTAGTTTGTAATAAAGTCAGGCATGGTGTTCAGTACTTAAGTAGAGTAATTTAGAAACCAGTATGATGTCTAGGCAACACGAGACATGCAATTTCTGCTACTGATATGCCTCTAGAAAAATTATTTTGACCTTTTGTGTATTCTACGTGGAACAAAAAGACAAACTATGAGACTAAAATGTTGCTCACCATGCTTCCTTGTAAGTAGCAAAAGTCTTTTACTACTTCTACTGACTTTAGATACTTTTATTTTCCTTTTAAATTCACCTGATTTGGTACAGAAAGTTCAAAGGAACCTTAATACAATAGCTTAAAAATATACTGTGCCAATGCAATGTACGTATACTGAATTTACTTTAACAACTCTACCCATGGAGTAGTGCACTGGTACTTGTCCAGTAGAATTCCTTTTCTCAACTCTTCAGCTCTCAGTTGAAAACAAAAATGATTTAACAGATAAGTATCACAGCAGTGCATTAAGGACAAACAAGTTGCCACCACTTTTTCTACTTTTGCTATTCCATATGCCAAGACACAATGAGTGTGTTGTGTTGTTTTTATTTAAACTTTAGTCCTTGTTTTTCTGGATTTACTTTCAGTCTGAATTCAGAAGCCAAAATACACTGATTCTGCATTAAAGTTTAGTCTTGTAAATGTAGCATAGTACTAAAGAAAAATAATTCTCTTTAGAAAATGTACTTCTGTTTTCTTGTGATAGAAATTGAAACTACAGACTTCCTTTCTGATTGAGTAACAGCTTAAAGAATATGTATAACCAGTTAAAGCATGATTCTAAAAGGAGAAAAGACAAATGTCATCTTTACTTCTGATAATGGAAGTGAACAGGGAATTAAGTGAAGAAGGGTTGGATACATATTGAGCCAAAGCCATTGAAGCTGATCAGCTGATTCCATTGATAGATTTGATTGGGGTCACTCAAGAAGAATGAGTGCTTGGCATGTTTTTTGCTGAACTTAATATTTGCTTAAGCACTAGGATAAAGACTTAAGACTGCAAAGTAGACTACTTGATTTTTCAGCCCATTTCTGTCTTGTGATGAACTTATTCTGTGCAACGTAATTTTCAAATTAATTACACAATTCAAAAAATGCACATTCCAGGATCAAATAAGAAATGTTTAAATTGCAGAAAGCTCTTATTTTTCATATATTTTACATTGATCCAAAGTTACAACTAGGGAAATTATCAATTCAATATTTGTCAATTGAGACAGGTATATAGGCAAGACTTTCCCGTTATTGTTATTCCATTTCCTGAGAAAGAATAGCTACCAGGAAGATATGTAGTGATTTTAATGCAGTTTCAGCCTTCAGCCCTCATCTGTCTGTGATCCAAGGCTTATTTCTGTGCAGTACAGTGCAGTTATGTGACCTAAGCTTACTTTTACTAAGAAAATTAAAATGTTTAAAGTTGATAAACTATTAGCTATGCCAGGAGACATCATAACTAAAAACACAAATTGTTGAGGTAGTAATAACAGTGACTTTAAACTAGAACATGGGGAAAAGGTGAAGAGCTAGAAGACAGCAGCTCTTAAGGGTTAGTCCCCTCGGGTATCTGGCTGAGGCTGTCCATGTATCTTATCAGGTGTGATGTGTATGTGATCGTGTCCTTAATTACCTTTACATAGTTAGACCTTAGAACTATTGTTTTAGTGTAGTGTCCCCCTGTTACCTTATTATTTAGTGTCGGGGCATTGATTCAGCACCAAGTCAGTGGAAAGAGAAGAACTCCTTAATCTCCATTACTACTGCCTATAAAAACTGTGTTCCTTAGGGGACTGCCATCCAACTACTTGCTACACATAGCACTGCTTAATTTATGAGGCCTGACAGCAAAGCTGTATGACTGCCAGTACAGTCTATGGCTGCTTGCAAATATTGGCAGTTTTGTCCCATCTTCTTTTATCTGATATGTTCTTTTTAAATAGTCTGTGGTGCAGTTTTTTTTGTTTTGTTTTGTTTTTTTTTTTCCAAATTACCTTAAGGATGAAATTTCTTGAAACAGAATTTTGTATTTGCAAAACCAGCAGTGGCATCTCACTTTCAATTGTTTCTACGCTCATTTAAAAAAAAAAAAAAAAAAAAAAAAAAAAAACAAAACAACACAAAAAAAAAAAGAGAACACTAATGCATCTGACGTCTTAGCAGAGTCAGCCTGCTGATCATGTCTGTTTCAACTACTGAACTAAGCAATTTAATTATCTAAATTATTGCTGATATGAGCAGGAAGGAGACCATATAAAAGAGAAACGGACTTTCTCTCCCTTGATCTGCCCNGGCTGTAGCAAATATAAAATCGTCACAAACGTGGGTGCATATGGCTTTGGCAAATTGCGGAGTCATCCCAAAAACATGCTAGAGCAGAGAATGAACTACCTCAACTCCTTCTAAACTTCAAACTGAAAGGATTGGTAGGGTATCATGTGAGATACTGCATAGCTTCCTATTCTGCTTGTGGAAAGACTTCATTTTCTTGTTACAGCAGTAGCCTTCAAAAATCCACCCCCAGTTTAAAATATAAATATATATATATATAGCTGTTTTAAATAGGATAGTAATTTCAAGACATTAGTAACTATGTAATAAGGACATCAGTCTTAAAAAAACAAAACAATCATACAGTTCATCTTTTATTGACCTAAACAGATGGAAGTTAGAAGACTCCAAATTCTGATCATACGGTATAGTAAATAGTCCAACCAAGACTGGCAATGTTCTCCACGATCCTTAAGCTGGTATGGGGCCTGGTTTTATTGCATGGCAGGATAAAAGTTGTCTTCTTCTGTGGCCTGTCTCTGAATGTTCAAGCCCCCAGCTGAGTTAATGTTGCGATCTAGTGGTCAAGGTCAGTGGTTTGTTTGTGTTCCAGGAAATCCAGATTGATCACCCCTTTCCTGCCTCCAAAAACTCTGCACATCAATTTAACCACTGAAGGCTGTATCTTGAACTTTTTTCTTCAATGAGGAATTCAGGTCCTGTGATTCTGTGGACTGCCGTTATGACTCTAGCTTGTTGTAGTGACAACATGTCTCATCACAGGCAATGATGCAATCCAGGAAACTGTCACCTTCAGCCTTTTATTAGTTCAGTAGGTCCTGACAAACTTGTTCTTGTGTTCTTTCTATTCCTATTCTATTGAGCATTTATGGGACCCACCTGCCACAAACTTTTCAATGCTCTAATGTTGTCACCATCATTTCCAACAATATTTAGCTCCATACACAGTTCCCTGGTCATAATCCCCTGATTTGCACAGATGAGCTGACTGAGACACTCTTTATTTTATAGTGTGACACCTGTGCCTGGCCATCTGGAAAGTGGCTTGTCTTTCATGTCACTGTCACTACTGCTGAAATGCACCACCTACCACCTCACTGTGCTCACATCTACTGTTTGTTCTCCATAAACATTGAGTAAGTGTTGATGAATGTCAACAGGTTCTATATTTTCCACATGGAGGAATTCATTTCCACATCTTTGTTCCATATGCACTTCTGTGTTGGACGCCATTTTGTCTGCCGCTGCTGTCCTCTGTTGCACAGTAGCAGAATGTAATGGAATATTGGTGGGAAGCTTCAGCCTCTACTGCTATAACACCAATGTCTGCACCAATCTGACACTGTGGGACAACATAATAAAGTAGGAGGCATTACTTTCAGAGCAGCCCTCTTACATAAAGAGTAAACCGTCTCCCCCAAGCAGTATTAGGTTGTGACCAAGATATGGGAATGACTCCTCTGTCTTTCAAGCAGAGCATTCCTCTGCTCTGGAAGAAAGTCCTTTTTCTTAAACATCTGTAACTGAAAGAACATGTTCGTGTCCTTCTGTAGCCTGAAAATCGTTGTTTTGAAAACCCTAGCAATTTACTGCAACAAATGTATAGCTCCATCACAGTAACTTGTATTTCTTGCTCTCTTGTTCTGCTTTTTCTATTGGAATAATACATCATGTCATTTTTTGGTGCTTGTTGTTTTTTAACCTTCTTGTCCTAGTGCCAAACTCCAGACTGGCTTTATCACAAAGGAAAGGCTTGCCTGGGCAGTATTCGATGTCAGGATTTCTATGGCAAGACTGAAATAAAAAATAAAACAAATCAATAGTTATAATCTATATTTAACTTTCCAGTCCCGTTTATCATTCCGAAGATCTAATGTAACTATTAGAACTGGAAATTTAAATACAAAGCAATGCTTTTCTGAGTGTAACCCTAGATCACAACTTGTTTTTCTGAATCTAGGGCTAATTCGTTTGGGGCAGACAGCTCTGTTTTCTCTTCTATTTCTTCAAAACCTGTGCTCTATTTTACTGACTTTTTATTTGGATTGCAAGTAGCAAATGCTTTTGATGGCTCCCAGTGGAGCTACTTACTAAAAAGTCCTCATTAATGCTTATTTGTTGGAGTTGAGTGACTTGTGCTCCGAGAGCGTATTTTCCCTTTGAATCTAGTCAGTATTCAGCTTCTAGCTGAATCCCAAGACCAGAGGAAGCTTTTTATAGTTTTGATTAGAAGTTTATTGCAAGGCATATTGCACAATTTGGTCACTTGTTCTGTGGTACACAGCTAACTTTCTGGAAAGGCTGGCATGCAGATAATGAGGCTATAGCCATTTTGCATTTCATCCTTCAAGGGACCAAACTCTTCTCCAGTTTTCTCAGGAAGTTCACACTTCATGTAAATGGCAGGTAAAAAAAAAAAAAAAAAAAAAAAAAAGCACAGTTTTAATAAAAAAAAACTGTTGCACACAGTTGTGTGAATTTTTTCCATAATAGAACACTTCTAATTTCATTCTGTCTCACTTCAAAGCAATGAAAATGATGTCAGGTCGATTTTTTTTTAATAAATATTTGGTGCTAAGCAAATGTCTGTATTTACAAATTGCTGCTGCTGCAACTACTGCTCAAATGTTAGATTTTGGGGAACTTATATTTGTCTTTAAGTGATGTGTATGCCACGAGTTTCTGAAATAACATCATCTGGAACCCCAGAGATTGTTCCAAAGAAAAATTATTTTTGTCTGGTTTAGAAAGCAGCTTTGAAAGCAAAAGTATTGATCACAATTTATACAGTATACCTACTGGAATAACTTATTTCTAGGCTTTTACTGATGTAAAGTCATTTGGGAATTGTCTGGGTAAATGTAGGTTTGTCTTTTATCTGTGAAATCAAAGATCCAAAAGCAAAATGTGATGCTCAAGGACATCCTGTGGATTTGTGACATTTCTTAAAGGAATTGCAGATAATAAACCAATGACTTGCTTAGTACAATGAAACCCATTGTAAATTTATTTTCATGTATGACAGGTATGATTTTGCCCTCGCTCTTTTTAGAGTTATTTAAAAGGTAGACACTTTTTTCAGTCCACTCGTTTGAAATTTCAGAAGCCATAAAACACATTTTCTAGGCATTACTACATTGTGAAGTTTGTTCAGAAATTGTCATGATATCCCTAAAAACTCCTCCCACCAATGAGTGCATTGGTCTTACTACAGAAATGTTTTTGTTTTTTCCTAGTTTCTAGAGATCTCACTATTCACTGCTTTCTGCAATGTATTAAAACAAGATCACTGCCCCCAGTTTCACCAGACTCAGAAAAGAAGTGCACTGCTCGCTGAGATTTTAATTGTTCTTCCAAACTTAGAAACGTTTAGACCACTTTAGCCTCTGCCCTCAGCAAAGCTGAATTGTGTGTGTTAGGTGCTTACTGCTGGATTCTCCTGTCCTAGGAAAGACAATAGCGAAGTTGCAGCTTGCTTCAGTGGGAACAGGTTCAGCTCTTTACTGAAGTCACTTGTCTGAAATACAACCTTTGTTTGGTGCTTCCATATAATAAATAAAACTAGGGGCAGTGCAGGTAGAATTGCTTCTATTTGAGACTGGCTGGCATATATGTGTGTGTATGTATTTATATATATTTATTGACAGTCATACAATCCTGTCATCTCTCAAAGGATTTAATATAGTAACATTAGTATTTACTGTTGATTATGTAAGCTATCTGTAAACAAATTTCTGTTGCAGTTATAATTTATGCAAATATTCCTGAGAACCTTTGTTCTTGGTATAAAACCTCTCTTTTGGGCGCAAGCATGTATAACACTTATGGAATATCTATGAAATAGATAAAAATAGAGGTGACTATTGCATTGGCTTAACAACTTAATGACTTGAAGAAATGATAGAGAAGATATATTTGCATATTCTGTGAGTGAATGAGGAGTAAACTTTCAAAATGTCACAAAGCAGACTGTTATCAATATGTATCAACATCCTCAAGCTACTCATTGGCAATAAATGTCAGTAGATATTTTATGGCTTTTACAGCTTATCTCCAATTTGCAATAAGCTTTGTGCATGGCACATTATTTTATGAGTGAGAACAACTGTCAAATGAATGTATTTGTAATGTCAAGAGTTTCATTACAACATGACCGCAGGCTGAAGGCGAGGTGCTAAACTGCTGCTAGGTTTGTATCTTTTGACCATTCTTTTACTAAAAGGGCCAAGTAACTCGCTACTTTCATTACTTATTCTTTACCTGTTTTAATTAATAATTTAACTTACATTTCTTATAGCCTCATTATCACTCCACTATTTCATTAACTGATCATTATAGTATTGCAGTTTATAGCTTTTCAGACAAGGAGACTAGAAGTCTTAACCAGTAGCTCTAACTGACGTAGCAAGAGCTCTGATTTGCGAGCAGAGCCTGCAGCAGTGTGGATTTTATGTCATTAGAAATCTTTTCATCTTTTTTTTTTTTTATTTAAAACAGAAGAAAAGATTTTAATTCTTTCTCAGAATGATTCATATCCTGTGGATTTTTCCTATTAGGCAATGAAGCTATGATATTAAGATTGAGTATATAAATAATTCTCATAATTCACATAGAAGAAAGAGAAATAATTACCTCTGAACATTTCATTATGAATGGAATTCTGTCAAAAACTTGAAAAAGGGGGCATTAATACAAATTAAGGTCTTAGGAACTCATATTTTAAATACTTAATCCTGTATTTTATTTAACTTTTGCCAGACCAATGAGAATTTTTTTAATAGGCAAAATGGATTGCTGTGCTGGAAAAATATTAACTATAGAATATAAAATTGCTAAGATGAACAAATATTTTATATTTTATTATTTCTGTCATTGCAGAATAACTGGACTTGTATGATTTACCAGTGGTAACTCTGTAGAGCTGACCATAAACTTTGAGTCTTTAAATTTCATACACATTCACTTAGCAGAATACAACTCATTTAAAGTAATTCTGCAAAGTAGTCTAAAATTTCATCTCTATTCTAGCCATGGTACAATGGATGCTGAAATAAAGCTATATGCTTCACATATATTCTTGGAAAACTATAGAACATATTACTTTGGCCGGGAAAATGTTAGTATGCATTTTGATGGTACTGAGACTTTAGCTGCAGTAGAAGTTGACCAAAGTAGATGGTTAGGGCAGTAAAAACATAGTTGAGAAATCTTGTATGTACTCATGCTTATGAAGCAAAAATCAAGATGAACTCTATACCTGTTTTTATTTTCAGACTAACGCTTATGGTTCCTATGCTAATTACTTCTGATCAGTGTAGCCTGAAAAATAAAATCCCTCCCCTATTTTCTGTTCTTCAAAAGCATTTCTGCAGTCAGATGGAAGCTTGTTCTTGTATACAAATACATAAGCCTAAATAAAGATGAAGAGAAATATTTCTACTATTTACAGGAATAATTTTTATCATAAGGCACATAAAACAATTTCACCTTCTTCTACCACCAAACTGTTTACAGCATGTACAGCTAGAAATACTGAATTGTGAGAATCCTGCAGAAGCTTATGCAATATCTTCCTTTAATAAAAATGCAGGAAATATCAAGCATCAAATATTTTTCCTTATTATTTCTTAGCGCTCTAAAAGAGGAAGTTTTGGCCTTGACATCAATGGACATCCAGGCAAAAGAAAAGTCAGTTTAGAACTTTGAAGAGATAGAGATTTGCATAGAGATTTTTTCATTATGATCGAGTATCACTGTTGCATTATTATACTGTAAAATTACTTGTTAGAAGACAGTTCTCCCATAATGAAGTAGAATCTGTAGAGATGCAGAACTTTTTGAGTTCTCACTTAGCTGGAGTTCTGCATGCTGGCCATTTCTTATTATGGCTGAACTTGTGTATGTGAAATGGTACCCATTGCAATTGGCTTCAGAACACACAGGAAGCAAGGCAAGTTTAAGGTCTCTTCCATACGCAGCACTGCTTTTCTGCGTGAACAGTCCCATGCTTTCCACACTTCAGTCTTCAAGAGGGTAACACCAGTTTCTAAACATAAAGAATCATAGAATTGCTCAGGTTGGAAAAGACCTTAAAGATCATCAAGTCCAATCACAACCTAACCATACGAACTCTTGTTTTTGAAAAGCTTGTCTTTAGCTTAAAATCTGGTATTGACTGTTATTTACTTGTGTTTTGTGTTGGTTTTTGGTTTTTTTTGTTTGTTTGTTTGTTTTTAATGTGAAATCATATATTACCTAAATCTTTATTTTCTTCGTGGGAATGTTCACCTCTTTTACAGCAGTTCTTAATGTGTAAGCAAATACTTTTTTATTTGCTGAGGACAGATTTCATGGTTGTACTTCTGTATTTTTTACATTAGTTCAATATCTTTGCTGCTGTCCACGTGTCATTTGTCCTCCTTCAAGAGACGTGCTCCCTATTGAAAGCAAGGGAATGTTTAGATAGTGTTTGAAGTTATGTGGGATCAAAGAGTTCCAAGCACAAATTTGTGGGCTCTGCTTAGAAAAAACATTCATGTAAGATGTGCAGTACCATTTAAAAGATGAGGAAGAATTCTTCAGATAGTTTGGCCAAGTTTGTTCCTGGTTGGCCTCTATCAGAAGAAAGGAGTTAGAGGCGACTATTCAGTTTCATCTGAGTTTTCTAAAGAGCATTATTTAGCTTCTGTAATATCCTGTAATATTTTCTGTCTGGGGCTATTGCTGAGTTGGACCATCATGACTTTTAAAGAGCAACTGTGATTCTGACTATGGCATTACAACTTCTTTGTCCTTCTTTCTCTGTGTTGGAATGCTCACATTCCAACATCTCATTAAATAGTATTAGTGATGTAGCCATTATTTTTAAAAGGGCAACAAGTGAATACTTATAGGAAGATAATTTTAACAAAAATATCTCCTATCTCTCCCTTTCATATGGATCTATTGAATTCCCCTACAGCACTGCATATGACTGTTCAAGCCTCAGAAAACAGATTTACCACTTTATAAAAACCTTGGCACTCCCAAGCTTATAACACTTTGCACTGTTCTGCTTGCTACATCTAAAGAATATATAATGAAATTAGAGAAAGGTATGGATGAAAGCAACTAAAATGGTTAAGGAAATGCAGCAGCTGCTTTCCAAGGAGAGACTAAAAATTCTTTTATTTGTGAAAAGTGAACATGGAACTGAATGTGATACTACTGAGGAGTATTTACTGCAGCTAGTGAGAGGTTGGTTTAAAGTAAATAAAATGCAGTACTTGTCACAGTCTGTGAAAAGTTCTGTTCTAAGCCTGCAAATCATGCTTTTTCAATAATTAAGTTAGAAAGTATTTAGCAATTTAAAGCATTTTGAACAAATTGTAAAGAATCAGTCTGTCTTCCAGTTAATTTAAAATAACATTTTTTGTTCTATTTTTGCACTTTAATTTACTTTTTCATGAAAAGTAACTGGTGAACTTCCACAATTGTCATTTTGATTTTGCAGATATTTTTTTTGTCTCAAATATAAGATTGAGGTTAGTAATAGAATGTAAGTAGCACTCTGCTAAGAATACATACTTAAAAAGCAAGCAAACAAAACACCACTTAACTGCCAGCAAAATGACAACAATGCTTTGATTTTGAAGATTTGAAGAAAACAAAGAGCAGAAAGGAAATATTTGCTAAGCTGTTAACATCAGTGTACAGTGAATCCTTGAGATATCCAGGTGTCAAGAAACTTCTCAGATTGGTCATAGTTTCCTCCAGTCCAGTGGTCGAGGCTCTGAGGAGTTTACAAATAAATTAATGTATGAAAATCTGTGCATTGTGGTGATGACCCATTCAGCATCAAACTGTGACAGTGGATACTTCACAGTGCCAGACAGTTCAAAATTATCCCTGTGAAGGGGAAGATATTTGAACAAGTAATTTCACATCTAGGAAGAAACTCCTATAATTCCTCCTGTAATAATGAAAACGCTCACCAAATCTTTTCATGAACCTAGCAGCATATATGGGATCCACATTAGCTATTGATAAGTAAGAGCGGCTTTTGCAAAATAAAAAGAGTTCTGGATACAATCCTACAATATGGAGAATCCGTCCACCTCAAATCACAATTGTTCTCACACAGATATGAGGTCTGGAGTGGTTTAATATAAGCACTTTTTTCAGAATGCAACTCTGATTTCCAATTCAGAGGAATTACAATGATATGTCTCAATAAAAGAAAGCCATTTAACATTTAATTTTGAGAAAGATACTATGAATAATAGAAATTTTGATAAAGTACAATAGATAAGGCTTTTGTAGTCAACAGCTATTGTCTGCTACTTTGTCTTATTCTACCAGTCTATAATAATAAATCAGGGAAATATTTTAAAGATGATAGTAGAGAAAAAGTGCTTTAAGGCAAATTTTAGGTGCTAGTATGTTCCTTTATATACTGAGAGAAGAATAGAGGCGAATATATTTTGTTAGTTACAACATTTAAGAGCTCAACAGCTATGTTTATAGCTATATACAGAATCATATTATACTCTGATTTATGTTTTTAAGAAAGACAATTTTAAAAGAAAAAAATATTTTAAAATATCTCATGAAAATATAC
>PPHD01005546.1:8890-26204 GCA_002909625.1 Bambusicola thoracicus | reverse complement strand
GTTTTGAGTTGAAAGAGGGAAGATTTAGGTTGGATGTTAGGGGAAAGTTCTTTACCAGGAGAGTGGTGAGGTGCTGGAACAGGCTGCCCAGAGAGGTTGTGGATGCCCCGTCCCTGGAGGTTCAAGGCCAGGTTGGATGGGGCCATGGGCAATCTGGTCTAGTAAATGTGGAGGTTGGTGGCCCTGCCTGGCAGGGGGGTTGGAGATTCATGATCCTTGAGGTCCCTTCCAACCCAGGCCATTCTGTGATTCTGTGATAGTGCAGCTTCATCTCCTGTATCTGCCGGTCTGGGTCGGCCTGTAGGTGAGGTTTTCTGAGCCCCTCAGTCCTTAGAAGAGAATGCGTGCTTTGACTCAGTCTGGATGAACAGAAAACTGTTTTGTTTGAGATTAGAATTTGGCTTGTTTTTCTACAGCGTTGGAGCAATTTAACTTTTTCTTGCTTGAAAAATAATAGTATCTGAAAATGTGAATGGAGTGCAGCATTTAGTTGTGTTGTACACTTGCAAGAAAATACTGCTGTCAAAAGATTCCTAACACAGTAATGACTGTACACTGGATCACAAAAGTGATAGGTCAGAAATAGTTCAGACTAGAAATCAGAGATTATCCATTTAAGTGGTAAAGACATCGAAGCGATCCAGTTTGAGTGTGACATTATCACGTTGGATGTGGCACTTCTTTCAGCTTTGTCAGAAATGCTGACCCTGCATACTCAGTGAGCCATCTCCCTCCCTTTAGCCAGCATCTGGAAAACACTGCTGGCTGTTTGCTGTGGTAGCTGCAAGTCTGATAACTTCTTAAATCACTCTCTAGCTGCATTACTTAAAACTGTTCCCGTACGATGCTTTAATGATAGTAAGAAGGAGCAACCAGCAGTTGATTTTAAAGGACAGGAGGAAATGATTTTAAGATATTAAGTGAATGCCTTGCTGTGTTATTTAGTTATATTTATGTTTTGCCCAGAATAGGTATCCTGCAGAAGTAAACTTTCCCTCTCAGCACCTCTGAAATATGTTCTTAACTCCGTCTCTGCCCCCGACAAACATAACCTTTCTCATAACAAGGAAGGATAAATGCATACAGATAGTTAGAAAACAAGCACAGTGATATTTGGGGTAAATAATGTTTTCCTTGGTTTGCTTTAGTAGTATTTAATCTGACAAGCAGCTATGCAAAAAGGTGCTCGAATGTTGTAGTTTTTCCTTCGAAGAATAGCTTCCTGTCCAACCACAGGTTTTCAAACGAACACTGGGCAGAGTAGTTACTGGGTCTTTGTTTTTTCCTCCTCCTTATCCACACTTAAGGTTTT
This sequence comes from Bambusicola thoracicus, assembly GCA_002909625.1. Lineage (NCBI taxonomy): Eukaryota > Metazoa > Chordata > Aves > Galliformes > Phasianidae > Bambusicola > Bambusicola thoracicus. Next base: position 24,892 of record PPHD01005546.1, on the reverse strand, counting down.
CTAAGCACCAGGGGAGGAGGAACCGGGGCACAAAGGGGCGGGAAGAGGGAGAGAACAGCAGCAGTTTGTGCTGGAGTGCAGCTGGGGCTGCCAGCATCGTCAGCCCGAGGAGAACCGGGAGAATGAGGAGTTCCTCTTAATGCCATCTTTGTTTCTCCGAAAGTGTTTTAATGAGCAAATACTACAGCCTGGCAAAAGATCAAATGCCAGGTTGTGTCAACAAGACTTAGCTTAAGTTGCGTGGATGACTTAAAAGTAATATTCAAATGCAATAGTTTCACTCCACTGTCATGCTGCTCCCCTGACTTGATAGCGGGTCATTTTTAGGCTAACTTCACCGTATCCTTAACGCATTTCTAATGCCTAGTGCTTTCTCAGCTTTATCTTCAACCTTCAAAAAGTTCCATATACAAACAAAAATAAATTCAAAAATTTGACAGTGTTAAATTATTCAGAGGTATAAAGCATGAGGCTTGGGCTGTATATTTATTTGGGAACAGAATATTTTAACAGGTAAAAGGCACGTTCATCTCTGTATTTTATATGCTTTTCCCACTTTTGGAGAGGCTTGGATGGTTCTGAAGCTTTTGGTTTCCAACCTTACCTCTGTAAAAGCAAGGTAGAAACGACCACTGAAGACCTGTGCTGTCTTCTGGTCATCTTTGGCTTCTCTTGGTGTTAATGGGGACAAAGCTGAAGTCCTGGCAGCGTGCTGACATGGTGTCTGTCTGTAGGAGTTAGCCCTGATTTGTCACTGGGTGCAGGCAGGTGGTAGCAGCTGTTCTGAAAGAAGACAGGTGTTCTTCAGAATTTTTTGTACAAGTATTATTTTTTCAATCTTGACTGAGGCTCAGGGAACACTCAGTTTGAAAGGATACCAGCGATATTACTATGGCTTCTTAAGAACAAAGAAAGGAAAAAAGACATGGTATTGTTAACATGAAGTAGGAAAAATGTACCTGTGACTCCTGAGTAAATGGATCTTTCTCCTGATGTAAGGGAAAGTGAGACTTTGTCACATTTTTATCCTAACTTGTGTATGTGTGTACATAGTGTGTGTGTGTGGAGAGCTGTGTTGTTAAAAACAGACTTATATATTTACATTCTGAGCAGTAACTGCAACAGGACTGGTGCAGAAGTGTGCAGAACACAGCAGCGCTGGCTTCTTGATACGCCTCATTAGAAAAGGGGGAAGTTAGCTTTATCAATTCAGAGTGAACACTTTTTCAGTTGGTGATTTTATCTTTTGAATATGCATAACCTTAAACGTTCTGCTGTAATTTCTTCATGCTGTGAGCGTGGATAGGGTACTGAATAGGAATATAACTGAAAATATTAGTGTAATCTCCGAACAGGAGATTGCAAACAGCAGGTTTCTATCACTCGTCCCTTATTTAGGAAGTCACTGTCTGGTGTATCAGTATTACTGCAAACGTTCTGTGTACCAGACCTGAAAAAGCCTATATAGCTACCATGTTATTTTCCAGTGTAAAACTGATAGGAGAACTGCTATTTCTGCTGATGAAAGAAGGCAACATTTGAGCTTTTTTTGGATGCCTGGGCAACCTCTGTATTCCTTTCAGCGTGTATCTTCTAGATATCTTGGAAGCCAAAATATCTGTGAATGAGTGTGAACCTGATGACCCACATGAAACTTTATGACATGATTGCTGTGGCTATGCAAATTAGGAACTTCTTCTGCAGAAGGAACGCAGAGAATTGTCTGCTGAAGAGGAGTCTTCTGTTCTGTTCATAAGATCAGAAAATACCAAGCAGAAAATCACTGAAGACTGCATGGATTTCACACCTTTAAGAAAGTAACAAACAAACTTGGTGTTTTCTTCTCAGAGTCTGTTGGATGACAGTGTTGGCACCTGGCTTCAGTCCCATTGTATTCACTGCCACTTCTGACTGGTTTTTACGTTCCAAAGGTTGCTTAGGAATTTCAGGTATGGTCTTGAAATTCCATGTGAACTAATCTTCCCAGTGTTAGTAAAGATGCAAGAAGGAAAGATGCCTGCTTTATACTTGTCATAGTAGTGTTAAAGCACGGAGGCCATCCCTCTAATTCTTGCTGGCCGTGTCACGCTGTTGGAAGAGCAGAAGTCTCATCGCAGAGCAGCACCACCAGAGGTCTGATGTCTGTTTGTGATCTGCTGACGGACTTCACCTGAGCATCACAAGCACTGCATTGGACACAGGCACAATTTTGTTCCTCATTTTGAAAGCTTAGCAACACCCAGAAGAAGGATTTGTTCAAGGATCATTATAATTGTTCTTCTGCACTACTCCATTTTCTAGTTCATCACTCGTTGGTCAAATGTAGGCTTGCTCTGAAGGTTGTGATGTCTTCCAAAGAAGCCCCTGGTATTCAAGCAGTTCACTATATAGAACTATATCTTATTTTGAAAGTACGTTTTCTTAATGAGGTCAAGGAGCAAATCTCTCAAGCTGTGTTTAGACCTGTGCTTTGTCCTGCTAACTGGTGTCTCAGCAGGACAATTCTAGTTTATCACTACGGTGTGAACTGTTTAATGCATCACTTGTACGATATCCACAGCTCAAAACAGGGATATGCCTGCATAAAATCAAGTTAGTAACATTAAAATTCCTAATGCATTTCATTGGCTTCAAGATTGAAAACTTACTTAGAGTGTGTTGTCTGATTTGTTTTACATAATATTTTCAGGTCTGTCCTTATGGGATTGGGAAGTGGGATTGTTTATTTTAGCACTAACATTGGAAAGACAGTCAAATTACAGAAGGATGAGAGTTTTCATATGCAAAATGTAGGATTCAAGCTGCTGTACTTCTAACATGACTAAAAGAAGCAAAAGACAGCAGAGAATAGATGAGGACACAGATATTGGTGGTGAATGAGATATTTAAAGATACCTTGGGAGGAAAGCTAAAAGCATCTTCAGCTCATGTCCTATTGTACGTACTGTGCAGAAGTAGAAAGAAAAGCATTGAAGTTGTTATTTTTTGATTAGAGTAGATTAACAGAATGTGACTGAGTCTACTTATTAATTGAAAACTGGGTATATTTTTATTGCTTACTTTGTTTTTTTCCTCCACGCACGTTATAGAAATAAGTAGCTTCGTTTCTTCAGCTTGTTGGGAAGATTTCTTCCATGATTCTTTCTGACATCATTCTAGATTCCTTGTGCAAACTTTGTTCAGGTTTCTCTCTTCATTCTTGCAGCCTTTGGTATGATGCTTTCCTAGAAATCCCTCTTGAGTTTAAAAACTCTGGCAGCACTTCTTTGTAGAGGCCACCCTTCCAAGCTTCCGGTCTTCTCTTTTTTGACAGAGAGCTGACTGCTCTCAAGAAGGAAATCCCTCCCCATTTTAGCATTAGCTGATGCTTTTCGCTGGTCTAATGCATGACCTACACCTGAGCATCTCAGAGGAGGTAAAAAAAAAGGTTGTATATAGCTTTGCTTTGGTTAATAAATATGAAAAGTAAATAAAAGAAGATGATTATGAAACCATTTGGGGCAGTGCAGAGCCTTTTTGTTTTCATTCAATTGAAGTTTGAATAGTATGGCTTTAGAGACTTAGTATATCTGCTTTGCTCAGGTTTTGGATGTGAGCCAGTTGTCTGACACCTGATCTCTACACAATGTAAGGTTACTCAGAGTGAGCTGATAAAGTGTGTGGAGCGACCGAGGAGTTAGCTGCAATGCTGCTGGTTTCCCTACCTGAACTGTTATATTGTGGCTTCATTCTATTATCTGCTGCTTTTGGGTTTGCTGGCACTGATTTTCATTATTTTTTCTTTTTATCTTCTTCTTCTTTTTTTTTTTAAACCACACTATTATGGTCTGTTCTTCTGGATGTGTTTCTACTTACAGTGCTACCTCTGAAATTAAGACAGTCCAGAGTACGTCAGTGAGAACATATGTGCTTGCTCATTAAGCAGAGGTACTGAAGAATCTTCGCAGTCTGTCTCTGCACTGATCAGTAGTTAGTTATCTAATTAACTCATAAAAAGACATTTAAGGTGATGTTTTTTCAATCCATACCTGGTACTGGTCTTGAATAGCCCAGTGTTTGTCTCTGGTGCCACAGCAGATGGGATTAACCAAAAGTTGGAGTGTTGGCTCTGCATGAGGTTGGAGGGGCTGGAGCCAAGAGCCTTGAAGGAAGAGCTGCTCGATTGTAGGACTCTTCCTCTTTCGTTTTCTTTCTTTTTTTTTTTTTTTTAAGCTTGAAATTTACCAAATGTCACTATAATTCACATTCTTCTGGCTGTGAAGGCTGCCTGAATAGGTGGTTGAGACCACCGTTTCAAGGGTTTTCTTTATTGGGATTTGAGATACAATTTGTATGTTCTAATAAATTCTGTAAAAGAGCTGAGATTTCTGGATATGTAATGTAGAGATAATCAAAATTAAAGAAATGATAACATTGCTATTTCTGCAGCCATCTTTTTCTCATGGTTTAGAAGGCACTTTTTTGGAAATAAAACTCAAATAGATTTCCATCTGTCTTATCTTGGTGATAGCATCTCCATGCTCAGCTTTGTATCTGGAGTCATAGTTGTGTTGTCAGCATCACCTCAGGGGTGTGGTGTGCTTGTGCAAAGATAGAGATTTGCTGTTAGACATGGGGGAATGGTTCCCTTGCAAAAATCTCAAATAGCAGAGACGTAAAATAGGCGAATCCCATCTCAAATTCATGAGAGAGGGGCAGAGATGGAGAAGGAAAAAAAATCACTAAATTTAAATAATGTTGTGATGGAAATGTTATTAACTGGTGAGTGGGACCCCTCATTAACGACACTAGAAATTATTCTTGCTGTGAAGTCTCATCTGATGCAAATTCTCCTCATCGCTGTATGAAATAAATTTTAGTGAAATTAAAATGATGGTGCAGAAAAATGTTGTGTAACTCTTAGAGCATCCAGGGACTGAAATCTGCAGCACAGGAGCTTGTGTCTTGGATTTTTTTTTTTTTTTTTTTTTTGTAATATCTTGTAGAGTGTTGGTAGCAATAAGACATTAATGTAATAATCCATTCTATGTGAAGATAATACGGAGGATTGCTTATGTAATGAATCAGCTGATCATTTTATTCCAAGCTCCTTGAATTTTGTTTTGCCACAGAGTCCCAGTCTTTACAATTTCTGTTTATATCATTGGCTTTAATTTTTACGAGGATTAAACAAATTCAAAAGCAATACAAAATCATGATGGATTATTGAGGTATGTTCTTAGTCTAAGATCAGTGGTAGGGGAAGTGAGCTTCAGCTCACACCTCTGTGTTGTCAGCTCTATCTCTGTCCAGAAAGGCATTAAGAAGGTGATGGAGCTTCCCTCAAAGTACTGAGCCCTCAACAGTTCCATTCATGCTGGGAAATAAGAAAGTACGACATAGCAACACCGTGAGCTTTCTCCAACAAAGCTGTCCAAAACTTTCATCTTCTTCTCACAGAAGTAGCTATTAGCTTTAAGAGCTGACAACACCGGTCTGTTACAAAATCTGTAATGAGGCATCCAGTTCTCTTTGAACAGTATTGGATCGGAACAGAAGGAGAGTTGGTTGGGAACGGTGACTGTGCTGGTCCTTAAGAGAAGAGGCCACGTGAAGCTGAAGTTACCAGCTGTGTGGATCAGGTCATAGTGAAATGCAGTGCAGATCTGCAAACCTTGATTTGCCCAGTGTTGAAGGGAAGCAAAATTCACACTCTGAGTGCAGGTGGGCTCTCACTGTGCACTTGGCTATGTTCAGAAATAAGGATTCCTGGCCTGTGGGATGCTCAGAGTAGAGGAGACGTGTGGGAGGAAGGGCCTCCTGCCTTTTGTGGAGCAGGTATGAGTCACTGCATGCATGTGTTTTATAGCAGCACACGTTAGAAATGCCTTTCAGTAGTTTTGGCAGATACTTGAGAACTCACAGACATTCTCCTTCAGTCACAAAGGTCGTGGTGCTGTGCTGTGGCTGGCCCCAGGTCTGGCAGGTGGCACAGTGAGTTCTGCACCACGGCTGCCACAAGAATGCCACATGCATATATGGTCACAGTGGAGTGCCAGGGGAAAATACGGTGGTGTAGACTTTATTTTAACCTGGGTAATACAGAATAGACTATATTTAGAGACTTCTCAGAGCCATTTTTTGCCTCAAACATCTGTACAGCTTCAATCTTAAAGACAGTCTCTCAATATTCAGGCTGAAACTCAGTGGAGTAACTGTTCATTTACACTACACTTTGTATTGTAGTGCACGTAAATATTTTGCAGTGAATTTGAGCCCTGCAATAAATGTTTTTGATTGACCCTGCCACAACTGTGTGATCTCTTTCATCTTTTGCACTGCAGTTCAAACACAAAGATGCTGGAAAATGTCTTGTTACAGTAACCCTACGATTATGGAGTCTTCCTTCCTTCGTTTCTTTAGAACAATCTTTAACATAATTATCAGAGTATCCAGTGCATTGTATAATTTGTATGGTGAATAGCAGTGGCATAAGTTGCACTAAAAATCTGTTTTAAAATATCGGTATAATTGTATAGCTAGAAATTAGGAGATGTTAAAGATTTCTGTGGAGTCTTTATTCAGTACAGCGTAGTTCTTAGTGATTTGTTAGAATTATTGGGGTGCAGAGCAAATATGCACGTGGCCTAAATAAGAGCTACTCTGGGCTTCAGGTGCTGGGGCCTGGAGGTGGATCCGGACGGCTCTTGCTCCAGTGGGATGCAGAGCTGTTGGAGCAGGTCCAGAGGAGGGCCATGAAAGTGCTCAGAGGGCTGCAGCATCTCTCCTGTGAAGACAGGTAGAGGGAGCAGGGCTTGTTCACTCTGGAGAAGAGAAGGCTCCAGGAAGACCTCACTGTGGCCTTTCAATACTTGACAGGACAAGGGGGAACAGGCTTAAGCTGAAATAGGTGAGATTTAGATTAGATGTCGAGATATTTTTCACTGAGAGGGCAGAGAGGCCCTGGCACAGCAGCCCATAGATCTGTGGGTGCCCCATCCGTGGAGGTGCTCAGGGCAGGGTTGGATGGGACCCTGGGCAGCCTAAGCTGATGGGGACACCCAGCCCATGGCAGGGGTCAGGAATAGGTGGGCTTTGAGGTCCTTTCCAACCCAAACTGTTATGTGACAAGAGAACTGAGGTCATTTGTGGGGGCCTTTCCAGCCTGTGTGTTTTGGGGAGAAGCAGTGGTGTGCACTTAGACCAGGTGCTGATCGTTGCTGCCCTGCAGCCCTGCCAGCAGGGCATGTGAGTGCTGCCCCTAACCAGCACTACGAAGTTTTTTTAATGTAGGTTTAAAAAAAGTATATCCTGTTTCTCTTTTCTGTTGTCAGAGAATTCAGAGACTTTGTGTCTGTAACATTTATAAAGAAAGAAAAAAAAGCCATGTTGAAACCTTCCCATCACACAGAGGTTAACTAAATAATAGAAATTTACTCAACTTGTGAGCAACCAAACTTGGTCATAATGTTGCCCAGGACTTGCCCCTTTTCTCTATAGGTGATACCACTATTTCTGTCTCTTCTAGGGTCTTAAAATGATGCTCACATTTGTGGCATTATTCTTTGAGGTTGTTTTAGTTGCAGACATCTTAACCATGCTGTGCCTCGTAATTCATTTGTCAGCTGTCTCTGTACGTTGTTGTTTCAGGAAGATCCCATGGAAGAAGCCACAGATGGCACAAGAGTGCCTTCCCCATGGCCAGAGCTGAGCTGCTCCATGCGCTGCAGTGCTGGAGAGGCACCGGGCGGCTCTCTTATGGCAATAGCACACACCAGGTTTTGTAGTGGATATTTCTGCTCTTTTGTTATTAGTGCTACGGTGGTAATTAATAGATTAAAAAAAGAACAAACAGAAAAAAAAATAAGAAAAAGAAGGAAATTTAACTACTGCTTCTGAAAGTGATTTGAAGGAAATTCAATGCAGAGCACTAAGAAAAGCAATCTCAGTGTGTGGAGTATTTTCCCTGTATGATTTCTACCCCATGTGTTAAAGTACTGATTTAATACTTCATTCTTTGTGACAAAAATGATTCAAAGAGCCATATTTTTCAGGGCTTTTGAAATGGATGTTTCTGAGGGTGTCGATCAACATTTAGGCTATTAAGGGGAGAAATGCTACGTGCCATAAATCATCAGGTCCTCTTTTTCTCCCCAGAAACCGAGATTTGTGCCACAATTTGTAAGCGTTGCGATAAGAATCGCCTTGTGCGTGTGTCAGCTCCGCCTGAAGAAAGGCAACACCCCTCTGCCTAAAGAAATGGTTCCTCCTGCTTTCATAAACAGTCATGTGCAGAGTTCGGCAGGGCCTGATGCCCCCGGAGCTCGTTCCTTCCCAGCCCGATTGAATCAGTCTTCACAGAAGTGCTGCGAATCTTGTGGCCTCGTTTGAAACAAAAGGGGTTAGGAAAAAAGCTCCTTTGCTTATAAGACTTTGGAAAGCGAGGGCAGGCAATCTCGGCTGTGAATATTTTCTGATTTTTCCAGAAATCAAGCAGAAGATTGAGCTGCTGATGTCAGTTAACTCTGAGAAGTCGTCCTCTTCAGAAAGGTACAGCCACATCTTTTGCATGAACAATTAATGGTGTAGCATTGCAAGCGGCAGCACAGGGCTTTTTTTTTCCTTTCCCGTGTCCAGTTTGCTCGTATCGTTTCTGTATTGCATGCTGGTGACTGTGTGTTCATCGAGCCTCTGGTTTTGGTTAAGCTTTGTGCATTTTTGCAAAGATTTATTGATTGCTTTTTTTAATGAAGTCTACTCGGCTGCAGCATGCAAATGGCAATACAGCAGGCAGGCTGCTGGTTGTGTGCTGGGGTTGCAGACCTCCTTCTTTTTCACTTTTGTGCCAACGGTGTCGCGATTTCTGAATTCATTTTAAAGATTCGGTGTTTGTGTTGTGTTCCAGGAGACCGTACCCCGCTTACAAAGGGTTCTTTTGAATTCAGATTAACAGAAAATGTAACTTGATGAGGCAGTTAATGTCCTGTTATGGGGAAAGGGAGTGCCCTTTGCAAAGTAGCTCAGGAATCACAAATTCCCAAATTAGTCACATTCTGTGAGATAGATGTGATCCTTGTTCAAGTCTGTGCTAGGAAATGGAGCAGTCACTGCATGCAGTAATGGTTCATGCCTGCAGGTAAGGACAAAATGACTCAGAAGTGTTTTTAAAGCAATTATTTTATCCGTCAATCAGATGATTATGATTTTAAGTAGCTGCTTCGTTTTAAAGAAATATTTGGAGGCTCTGAATGCACTTTGAGTTCTCTGACACAAAATAACCTCCCTGTGATTATTTTGTTGCTTTTAAATTATCCAGTCTGGTTGCTACTGTTTTGCTCATGACTGGATTTCAAGGTAAATTCCGATTGTAGGAATTGCTTAAACCTGGAACAGAATGATGTTTTCATCAAGTTATTTACAGCAGTCATTTCAGCTGTGTGCAGAGGACCATCCAGATGCTATATTTTGCCATTTTGATATTGGGGATTGGCATTAAAAAAAAAAAAAAAAGGTTATTAATTTTATGTACTCAAACTATATGGTTTGCTGAAATTATTACCTAAAGCATATTTTATTGAATGTTTCAGCATATAAAGACACGATCTTATACGGAATGCTATCTGAAGGAAGCACAGTAAAAGATAAACCTTTCAAAATGAGCGAGCACTGCATGGCATGCATGATTTTAGAAGATCAAAACGAGCAGTGTGGTGTGGTTTATAAGTGTATTTCTGCAAAGGCACGTAGAAGCAAACAGAATTGCCTTTCAGTAGCTGTGGTATAACAAAATACCAGCAATGAGAAATCCAGAAAATGGTGGGGGGAGTGGGTTGTTAAGTCACCTTTCCAAAATGGAGAGATGTAAGAACAGCTTTGAGATGTATTTTATTTGGTTACTCAGAATGATGAATCGGAAGAGAAAATATTAATGTTTATCTGTTTGCTTCTCTCTGACCGTGATGCCTACAGTCTTTAAATGCAAGGCTAATAAAATGGTGGTGATAACAGAGAGGATGATGGGGTGAAAACAGTAAAGGAAACAGGTGTTAACTTGATTTTTGGAAAGGTTTTTCTCTGGAGTTGGCATTGCTGAGGGGGATTTCAGTATACAGTTACACATGAATGTATTTTGAAATGGGAATTTTATGCAGCGCCCTGAAAATGATGGGTCTCATTCTGAGCAAAACGTGCTCTTAGTTGAACCGATGGCAGTCCTGGATGAATTGGTCCCTGCAAAGGATTATTGCACATAATTAGAAATGGATGCATGTCTGAGATTAATTTAGATACCATTCATTAAAAAGTAAGATTTCATAACAGCACGATGAATAATTTTGCAATAGAGATTCAAATGTGAATGCTCTATATACACTCAGGCTTCTCTCTTTTGTGGATTTAATTATGTGGTACGGTTCACCTGGAGAGGGATTTGGCACATCAGCTGCACAATTTGCATGGTCAGTTATAAGTAATAAAAATGAATTTAATGTGTTATCTGAGATTTTTTTTTAGAATAACCACATTCTTTTCCTGTACCTAAAAATAGACTGAATTCTTTTTGCAAGCTGTTATGAAACAGTGCTGTCGGTCCTGTGAGCTTCCAGTTCCTTTCAGGGCCCTCTCCAAAATTGCTGTGCGTTTTGAAGAAATAAATATAGTACCATTGAGTGTCTGAACAGTAAAGCTGTCCTCGGTGTAGTGAAATTGCAGCGTGTGTTCGTAGCTCAGATGCACAAAAAACGTTTTTGATGAACACATTGGATTCACACTTGTATATTTTTTTATTACCAATTTTTACCCTTCCTCATCGTGGTTGGTCTGTTTGAGAAGCTTGAGTTCTCTGAAATACCGGGTGGGAGACCTGGAAGAGAGCATGGCTTGTTTCTTGTTTCCCACACCAGCAGACTGCTAGACGTGCTCGCATGGCAGGAGGGGAAGGGAGAGGAGCTGCTTTGTACCGTACAGAAACAGGAGGAAGGAGGGAGCCCGTCGCTGGCCTTCTGGTTTGTTTGCTTTGTGTTTTTACTGCAGAGTTGAGTGTTTGTAGCTTTTCCTGCTTGCTTGGCAAGTTCAGTATGTTACCTTATCCTGGAGGGAAAAAAAACAACAAAATGGGTAGGAGGAAGCTGGGCTCTAATGGGTGGTTTGGCTGTTACAGGAGCTCAGAGCATGAGGAGTCCTGCAGCATTCTCAGGATAGTTGCTTGTTAGGTTTTTAAGAGGCTTTTAGGAGACATTAAGAAGAAAGTGAGATGGACCAATGTGCTGAGTATCCTCTGAGATGTTAAAGATAATACAGCCCTGAAAAGCAAATGAATGCAGATCTGAGATGTTTTTCTTAATGAGATTCCTCCTCCCTTTCCCCCCACGTACTCCTAGAGAAATTTGGACTTGGGGGAGGCATAGCACAGGGGGTTAAGATAGCTGTATCTTGGTATTCTGTGGAATATTGCATTGGGCAGATAGAATGAGCCAGCACGTTTAATCCTAACACTGTGAGCAGTGAGCGCTGTGCACACCTGGCAGCAGCCTGAGCCAGGGAGTGCGGGTAGCTGGGAGCGAGGGCACGGCGGGGCGCACAGCCTGCCCTGACTCGTCACACCAACTCTGTTTGTTTGCAGAGCTGGGATCTGAAAAATACAGGGGGAAGCTTGGAGTACACTGGAAGTGTTTTCGTCCAGCGCAGAGCATACCTGGTTTATTTTTTTAAGGAGCAGCGATGAACTCCAGGGGTCTTTGCGTGAAATTCCTTGCCCTTGCTTTGCAAATACCATCAGCAAGCCAGCAGCAGGGTGGTCTTGGGAAAACCCTCAAAGAAAGCAAAACTGCCTTCATTTCTATCGCGTCAGCTATGCCCTCATCCCTTGTACACTGTAGTTAGGCCTTTGAGCTGTACGCATTTTCTTTTTTTGCCTTTTTAAGGGCTTTGTAGAACTTCCGTTGTGTTTCTGTTGCATTGTGAAAAATGCCAGCTCTTCCGCCTGCATCCCTTTCTAATGTTTGGACTGTTCCTCATGTATGGAACAGTTTTCTGTGTCATGGGATAGGACAGAACGCTTGGCGGTCTTTTTGATTTGCCTTTTTAAGCTCTGATTCTGGATTCTGAATTTGTCAGTGATGCAGTTTTACCACAAGATGTTACTGCTGAAGGTTATTAGTAAGGCTGGTACGTCTGACTGACTCTCTTGCTGCCTTTCTGCACAGGCTGCGTTTGCGTGTTGCTTTAAAATGGATTTCTGCTTCAGTGTTCTTCCACAGCACTTGGAAAATAACAGAAACAAATGATGACAGCCAAGCACTCATGAGCAGTTTTAAAGTAGATAACCAGTGCTTTTATAATTCAATTTTTGTGATTTTGAGTGGTTTTATAAATGTCAGTAAAGGGAAAATATTTTAAAATGACAGCAGGACAGCCAAGTTTTTGTTGCACAGCGTGCAGAAGTATTTGGGGTGGGGCGGTGCAGCCAAGGTTTAAGGACAACTGTTCTTTGCTTTTATTTTTGTTTCTTTTGGTTGGTTTTTTTTTTAGCCTTGAGCTATGTAAACCCCTCTCTCTTTGTAATTTATCTCTGCAGAGAGAATGAAATGCATGTCTTCGTGCTTTTACGTGGTTTGTTCATCAGGTCATCTCAGGAATGCAGTCGGGGAAAGTAAAGAAGGAATAAATCTTAAATAATGGTCTGGAGGAAAAAAAGGTGGAGTCTGAGTACTGTTTGTTTCTTTTCCTAAGAAGAGATCTAATGTTAGTTGATATAAGAGGCATTGTGAATCACTGTGATGTTGGAAGATTCCTTTGGGTGTAGGAACGTGTGTCTTCTGTTGTTTTTTTTTTAACTTAATTGTGGATGCACTGCATCTCCTAAGGCAGAAGTGTCATTTGCACTGAATTACAGAAATAAAACATGTTTAGAAGTGGAAGAACCATCAGCTCACAACATCCAGCATGACCTGACATTGCTGTGTCAGATAAATGCTTCGGAATAATTACTCCGTTGTGGGGCATTATAAGCTAATAATGTGTTGTTGTTCTTGTAACTAACACTGAAACAAAAAATAATTATTAGAACAGTGGAACTATTTAATCAGTTCCACTAAGTTCTAAAAGTATGTTTAAAATGTCATTTTAGATGTCTTCCCTCTTTATAATTTTTTAAAGTGTAGAAGAAATATTACTTCCATTCCCAGTCATTTCTGTTTATTTCCAGTAGTTGTACAACTTGAATTTTTTGGTTTTGCTTATGATAATATTGAACAGTGTATATTGGTTCCCTGCTCCAGATTTCCAGCTAGTTCTCCTATTTGTTGTAATTGATCTTAGATGGAGGGAGGAAATTATCCTATCCAAATGTGGGACGGCAGCTATTTATCCAGGGTGGCGTTTCCTTCACTGGAGGAATAGCTCTGGTGACGGTGTGCCTGTAGAGCCAGAATTAACTCTAGGGGACTAACATTGGCCAAAACAAATCCTACCATGTGCGTATTTTTTGTATCAAAGGCTTCACATGCTCACTGTTTTTGTGTGACAGACTTTTAAGGGAAGTATGAAAGGAATGTACAGACAGGGAGTGCTGCAGCTTGTCATTGTGCATGTGTAGAAAAAACAACCAGTAACACGTGTAGAAGCAGCCTTTTTCTTTCACAGCGATACTCTGAACTTTCCTTTAGAGCAGGTAGTGGCTGTATCCGCTCATCAGCGGGTTTTGAAAAAGTTTAGAATTGGAAGTGTATTTTATTTTTGTGTGTTGGACTTTGTTTATTCCTGTCTCCGTATGGAATTTCTGCCCTATGTAAGAAAATCACGTGTTGGTATCATTAGTATTTCTGTTATGCAGATTATCTCCTGTGTATGACTTGATCTTCATTTATTTACTTCTGATCTTTAAGACATTTTCATCATGCAGTTATCGGTGAGATATTTATTACAGGAAAGTTTTTAAAATGCCTTCTGAAAACGTAAATGCTGGTTGTTGGCCCTGATGGTTGGTATTCAGATGGGAGATCTTTGGGAAAGGGAGAGACTGATGGTGCTGGGTGGTTGCATGAGGTTTTCCTGTGTGAGAATTGTCCTTTGCTGGAAATGAATTCAAGCAAGCCAGTTGTGATTATAACACAGTAAATGGCGAAAAAAAGCATGTAAAAAATTGGAAATATACAATATACTTTCCCTTTCCAAGGTAAATGAATGTATTGAATTCTACTTCAGGGTAAAAAGCCAAATAAAAGAAGTAATGTATAGCTTTAAGCAAAGCCTTTCCTATTACACATTTAGTCCAGTTTTATGACTGGAGACTTTTTTGCCTATCACTGTCTTAATCATGACTTCACTAAAATATCCACTCTGGGTCCATGGACAGGTTGTATGGCTACACTGTCCGATCGATTGCGCTGTGTTACAGAGTAGATTAATTTGAGCTTTCTGCATGCTCTTGTTCAGTATTTGCAAATGAACAATAAAATGTTTAGATGTTACATAATTTCATAAATTTACTATGATGATATTTTTGCAGATTTTCATTGGTACTGCAATTGATGCCGTTATCCTGAGGCACTAAGCAACAAGTTGAGCAACTTTATATTATTTAAGCATTCCATTTTCTTCTGTATTTTGTGTATTATCAGGATAATTGTGGTGTCTTTTGGCATATGAGTTCCTGTGAATGTTGCCATATAGATGATATCTACCAGTCTTACTGTTTGGTTGAAGAATGCCTTTTCTGTCCAAGGGTTTTGTGGCCAGAAGGTCTGTCACTAGAAGCCCTTACAAATTGTACACTCCTTTAGTTTCTCTCCCAGATGATTCTGTATTTTCTTCAAGACTCATTCTTAGGCTTGGGTAAGCTCTCTGACAAAATCCAAACTGTCAGTGTTGACCTAAAAAAAACATATGTGAAAGTCATTTCATCTAGGGCACCTACCAGAAGCATGTTGCCTGATAGTGACTGGATGGATGGTGTGTTATTTCTCTTTTCTTTGCTCTCTCTTTGTCTCTCTCTTTTTATTCTTTAAAACTCCAATTAGAAACCAACGCATGCAGCTCTAAGTTCTACCCATTGTATATTTTACAAACAAAGGAGTCAGTTCTCTACTAAGTTCCTCGACACAGTGACTTCAATCCATCAGCCTGGTTGATTGCCTCTCTTTGTGACTGGACAATGCCCCAGGGCAGGGCCACGTCCCAAGCAGGTGTTCTATTTGGATGAAAGTTTGGCTGTTCTGTTTATCAGGCTGTTCTAATAAATGTGTTCCAACTGTAGCTATCTATATCTTGATGCCTTCCAAAGCAGCAAATTGCTGTTATGTATGTTTCATACTGTAAACCATTCATGCATTTACTGAAAGATCATATTTCTTCTCTTGAAAGCTCATGAATGTGCATACTTCAACATGTCGCTAGCTAATATTAAAGACTTTTCCCCCCGAAAAGCTTGGGTAGCACAAGTCCATGGAAAGAAGCTTTTAGAGCTCCTTCCTTGGCAAAATGTCATTGGAGTAATGTGAAGCATTTTTGAAGTTCAGTACTTTGTTTTTCGTGAAGTAACTGCTTAGGCCCAAAACAAAACCTACTGGCGTGTTTTCACAGCCTTCCAACAAAGGCAGCAACCTCTTATTACTTCTGTTCCATGGTACTGCTGTACATGGGAATAGCTTGTATCTTTTGGGGGGTCAAAGAAGGCCATACTAGTGTGGAAACTATTCCTAAGCTGCATGTTTTTCCTGTGTTGTCAAAGCTAAAATACTAGAACAAGTTTTGGCAGAAACAGAACCATTTTTGTCATTAATTATACTATAAAGACAAATTATACTATAAAGACACAATGTAATTTCCTTCTGTAACCATTACTGCAGATAGTAATAGATATCAAAATATCCAACAGTGATTTTTTTGTTGGAATGGAAAGAGACTCAAAAATGCATGAGGTTTGTGGTGGACAGCCATTTTGGTATTTTCTATCCAACATCAGGGCCTTGGATTCACAGAATCACAGAGTCGCAGGGGTTGGAAGGGACTTCAAGAGATCACCCA
>PPHD01005545.1:0-21361 GCA_002909625.1 Bambusicola thoracicus | reverse complement strand
TTTTTTTTTTTTTTTTTTTTTTTGAGCCCATTTTCATTTCCATTCCCTGCTCATTTCACCAGAATGCAGCCAAGTTTACTCTAAAATGAATCCGTCACCAAGGGAAAAGGTACGATCTGCCACGTGTGGCAGAGAACGCCTATGAGGTAATTTCACACTCTCACCATATGAAATCTATCATTTCCTCATAATGAAAAAACAAGGATGTAGGTGGCAATCCCTAGATGGGCCTCCCCAAAAATAAGAAAAGCTCTTAAGGATTGTTAATTGTGCTTTAAAAAACAAATGTTTTAAAATCATAGTGAGTTATTTCTCTGCATGGAAAATAGGTTTTTCTCCTATAGGCAGCATCCACATAACATCTGGCAACAACAGCATAAGTCAGAATTCCTGGGTGAGTGTATCTCATTTCTGCTGACATTTCACGATGAATTGAGTTACCCAGGAAATTCAGGTGCTGTGAAGGGTAAAGTAGTCACATAGAGCCTATCTCTTGCTTTCTATGTAGCTCCATTCCTCTTTGGTGCACTTCGAGATCATATGAAATATAATCTTGCTCACCAAGTTTCCTAGACCCTCACATTTGAGCTAAGCACTCACAGATGTTTCTCTGCTCTCCGTTCCTTTAGATGTGATGGACGCCTTCACTGCAGGCTCTCTGCTGAGGTACAGTTGTTTTCTCACTTTGAAAGGAATTTCAGAAACCATTTCAGTTCATCTGTGGAATTTTCCATCCAAGTGTTATTATTTATTTGCATTGTCACCACCCACTGGAGGCTAGTCATTAGCAAGACCCCTGCTATAAAGGTCCTTATGAAACTTATGTGGTACCTACAACAAGCTTCCCGAAGGACTGCAACACAGCAGAACACAGTACGCTAAAAAATGGGAGGAGAAAGACATACAAAGGCAGAGGAGCTAGTCTTATTGAGGACTTGTGTGTTAAATCAGTAGGTTCAGTGCTGTAGCTGGGTAAGTGCCACTGAGACAGCTGAAGACCAGTGCAGCTGAGCTTCCAACCCAGTGAATTCCTCGAGCAGCATTTCACAACATCCAGTTGCATGTGTCTTCCCCAAGAGATACTCCAAGCTCCTGATTTTAGTCTTCAGAAGTTCATACAGTTGGACAAATAAAAGTAGGAGTTTCACCTGCACTAAGACTTGCATTCAGTGGGAGATTTTATGTCCTTAAGGATGTGGAGGGCACAGAGGGTGACCTCATCTCACTTTCCTACAGAGGTGGGACACACAGCTCAAAAGAGCTGCTGTTTGCACTCCAGCACTGAAGGTCTATCCATCTTTTGCAGGGCTGCAGGGGCACTGATGGGCCCCGAAAACCCTCAGCAGAGTGCAGCATACACCATGCTGAAGCAGAAGTGCCACCCTTTCACCAGCCAGCACCGGGTAAGGCTTACACAGATCACAAGGCTCAGTGGCACTGTAAGACCCATCGCCAGAGAAATACTGAGTCATTTTGGAACTTGTGTATGGCTGCACAGAAACCCCAAGGAGGAATAAGCACTCTGTTTGTGTTTGTGAGCTGGAGAGCACAAGCTTTGTACCGTGTACGTCCCAGACCATCACAGTCTCATCACTCAGGACAGAGCTGCAGCACAGCTCCTTCAGCACCTCAAATTCAAAACCAGTTTTGTGCTACCAAGAAGTTTCTTCACCTACAGACTGTCCCTATGTAACACCATTTTGGGAGGGTAACACCACCAGGCCCCAAGGGCTCCCCGTCTCCTTCAGGCTGTGGCCTCGCCCACCCATCAGCTAGCAAGCACCACGTTGCACCCCATTCCTTGCACCTCATTTCCACCCAGGTAGAACCAGTCATTCTATGGGGTGACCACCAGCCGGGGCAGGCAGGTGCCCTCACCATCACAGCAGTTCCTACTGGTCTATGCACCTGGTCTTCAGACAGAGTTGTTGCTGCTATTTCTGGGTTTGGAGGGAAGTGATGCCTAGTGGTTATGGAAAAACACAGCTGTCCACACAAACACGTTTAGCCCCAGTGCAAGCTGCCTGCAGAGCCTGCCACGCAAGCAGCAAGACTCTGCTCCATGGGCTAGGACCTCACGCAACATCTCCACGCCAGGGACACAGACAAGGCTGCCCTTCGGTTTTTCTCAGCAAAAGCAGCAGTGATATCCACAGACTTAGAAGAAACTGGGGCTGTACAAGTTCCGGGCTGGTCTGATATGTACTGCTCTTATCCATAGCAGTTTGATTTGAACCTCAGCTTCAAACCTGTACCTTCAGGTACTCAGGAGTATGAAAGCATGCTGAGTGCTGTCAGCAAGCAGGAGTGGCCAGAGCAATGCCTCACAGAGCACACACTCAGTGATCGCAGCAGCAGGGACCCAACAATATTTATGTCTGTATAAACCAGGATTAGGGACACCAGAACATCAGCTCGATTTAAGAGCAGTTTTGCAGTGGCAGCAACAGACCTGTCACCTCTGCAGTGGTTTTTTTAGGCGCTTCTTCTACACTGGAAAGCATCCCTACAGGAAATATTTTCAGAAGAGATTAAAAAAGACTTTGACAACCTAACCTATTTTCCTCCAGCTCTTGGATACTTGCTAGTTTACTAACATTTTCCCCACCCCTGAGAATTCACACAGCCAAGAAGGAAAGCCAATACAAATAGTCCATCTGCCTGTTCCAAATGAAAAATCTAACCATCAAGAGGAACTTTTGGGGGGTAAACTCAGCTCATCTGCAATGGTGGCTTTTATTCAAGGCAAGCCTGTGCCAAATTTCCTTGCTTTCTCCTCCTTGCCTTCAGGACTGTGCTGTCATGGGAGCTGGAGAATCCCTGCACAGACCCAGCATTTCTTCTGACAACCCGCTGAAGGGTGTGGAGCCCCTCTGTGCCCCTTGCAGGCACAGGCAGTGACCAGACAGAGTTGACCTGCCCGCTTGTCCTTGCACTTGTGCCCATGCTGAGGGCTGACGTCAAAGACATGACATATTGGTGTTGGCGCAAATAGCAGGAGAGGGAAGAATCAATCTTTGTTCAGCCAAATGCAGGTCACTTCCATCCCCTGGCCAAAAGTACTCACAGGATAGGGCACAATTTGGTGCACTGAATTTAATATATTGGCATCTCCTCCCTTACTGTGTGAACATTTTGTTTACAATTTCAGTAAGCCACTTTGGAAAATGCTGTTATAAATCAGGAGAACTAAAAGCTTGTTCTGTTTGCCTCCAGTGTGGAACACTGTATGGGACATAGGACAATCTAGGATCCAAAAAAAAAAAAAAAAAAAAGCAAAATAAGCCAAGCTCATTCTTCTCTTACTCCTTAGAGTTTCAGGTAGGTCTGGACTGTAAATCTGTTGAGCATTTCAACAGTCACTCAACAGAAGTCTAATTTAGTGGAGGCATTTGACTCTTTTTACCAATTCATTTACAGAAGCCATCAGTACTCCTTTAAAGTGGCTGTGGCTTGCACACTAAATCTCTCAGCAGGGAAGCAAGCCTTGTCCGTTTGCTCTATTTGTGTGTTACTTTAAACCAGAGAGTAAAGGGATAATCTAGATCAAATGTATGTTCTGGATTGGCTTGGCTCTGTTGCCGAGGGTAAGCATGGAGCTTCTCTTCAATTAGCGCAAGAAAAGGCAAAGCTGAAATTGCTCTATGAACTGCCTCTAGCATTTGAGGAGACAGCGGAGGATAGGGCTGTGCTTTCCAAAGCAAAATGAGTCACCTGTTGTCTGCAGAAGCTCATGCCAAGAATGGTCAGATTTGGGCTCAAGGGAGTGCTTTCCAGAGAACTTCAGCCAACAGCTGTTTCCCTTCAGCTGGATTGGGCTGAGAACCTAGCCTCAAGTTAAATCATGAAAAGAAAAAAGGAGGCTGGGTGCCAGAAGAAGTGCGAAAGCCAAATTTCCCAATAAAATGGAAACATGGATTGTTGGAATTGCCTACCCTACATTTCTGCTCACAGCATATCCTTGGCCCAGCAGCCTTGCCATAGCATGGAGCTGCAGGCAACTAAGGAACTAGAGAGTTCCTGCTCCTTTCTGAAGAGTCCAAAGAAACAGTCTCAATAATGTGTTCAACTTGACTCTGAAGTTCAAGCACGTAGTTGTTCAAGAGACACTAAAAAGCCCAGAGGTCTCTTGAGGAAGTTGGCTTCCATAGTGGCAGGTGAGAAGACAAGAAGAAAGTCAAAGTAAGGCTGAGGATATAGTTAGTTCAGGGTTCTTCTTTATCTCTGATCACCTCTCAGCACACCACTTTTTGCTGACCTTCTGAAGGGATGATTGATATCCAACCATCAAGACAGCTGACTGCCTGCCAGGTTAAATCATACCAGTCACCTTTCTGAAACAGGCCCAATGTTTTGTTTTACTCCTCCATACGTGAATTACTGTGAGCATAGTTGATGACAAACAGACACTTCCCTGTTAGACCTGTGCATCAGCTCAGCAGTTAGCCACCCTCCTTGCACAGGCCTGCAGCTCCAGCCACAAACCCCATATTCTTCTCTCTGCATGACAAGTTGCTGCAAAGGAGCAACACTTGAAACCATTTCATTCACCATGTTGGAAACACAAGTTTGTTTTAAGTAGAATCTCAAAAAAAAAAAAATAACCATCTTTTCCATAGGAATTGTCACTGGAAACCTTCAGCTGACCAGTGCAGAACATAAGATTAATTTGCCTGCTTAGCAGTTGTAACTCTTGGCCATATTCTGCAGATCATAGCAAATGAGTGCCCAGCATAGCAGCTTGCAGTCACTCCCCGACCCTTTCCAGTTCTGCACATTACTGTGGGAGTTATCATGAGTTTGGTATATTCAACTCTCTGCTATAGAGACAGAATGGCTTATATTTCTTTCCAAGAACTATGCCTCCCAGGGACAGGTGAATCCCAACACGGGTAGACAGCAGAAAGTGACTATAAAACATTCATTTCTGTGCTAAGAGTGAAAGTAATTGGCCAGGCTTCAATTCTCAGTAAAGAAATAGCCACTAGATCAAGAGAAAGACATCTATTTAATAGCCTTCAAAGCCAGGAAGGATTACTGATCAAGTCTGACTTCTAGCAAAATACAGGTCAGTGATTTCACCCAGTGAAGCTAGTATCCTGCCCTTGCACGCGTGCAAACTCAGCCTCCCAATTAGTACTGGTTAGAGACTTCCAGCACAGCATCAGGAAGCACCATTTCATTGGAAGTGAAATGTGTCAGCTTCAATTACCTTTTCATCTTGAGAAAAATCAGCCTGCAGATTTCTAGAACAGGCCAAACGTAACATTGTTCTCTTCCTTTTTGTAGTTTTGTCTGATTTCTTGGAGGAGTGGATTGTATAAACAGACCCAAAGGGAAATATGTTGATGAATATTTTACTTTCACATGAAAATTAAACAAATATGTTTACCCTTTGGACAAAATGGAAAACAACATTCCCATAGTGCCTTCAACAAATCCAGCGCAAGATCATAGACAGAGAGTAAGGGGAGAGCAATTGGGAATAGTAGATACACGGCAACATTTATGCAGTGTTACACACTACTCTGCATCCACACAAGTAAAAGCAGAAGAATGCTCATTATAAGTCTTGTAAAACCTCTTACAAAGGAACCCATTGGTTAAACATGTGTGATGTTCAGCCAGAAAATCTTTTTTTTTTTCATTGTATTCATAAAAGTGATATGATGGGAAAGAAATGCCATTCTTGATGTACGAAAACAACTACTCCATCATCGCAAATTCTAAAGAATTTTCACACTCTATGTCACAAAGCTTTGCTTACAAACATCAAATGATCTTCTAATTATTGAAGCCTTTTAAAATTCAACTTTAAAAGCTGCTTTGAGGGTCTCCCACAGTGCTAAGACTCTTACTGTTAAGCCAATTTCAAATTACAAAGCAGCTGAATAAATGAACCTGCTTGTGCTGCCTTTGTTTTGTACTCCCTGGAACACTGGTAAGGAAGCTTCTCAGTGCAGTGTGTGTTTTCGAGGCATACCGTTCACCAAGGCATTTGTCTTCTCATCAGGCAGCTACCTGGTTTTTTTCCTCCCCCCTTTTTCAATTTTCTCCCTCACAGTTTATATTACTAAATTTTTCCCCAAGGAAACTTCAAAGAACTTGAGTTTAAATAGAGGATAAAATACCTTTTTTGGCAAATTACGTTTGTGATAATTTACCTCTCAAAGAAAAAACTTTTAAACATTAGGGCAAAACAAGAAGGAGAAAACTCATAACATGTTGACCTGGGTTCCAACTGTGAAGCCAGCACTATACATTAGGTGACATTTTTAACAAGTTTCTGCAGTATGTCAGTTCAAAGTTCTCATTTTCCCTTTCAGCCATTGTGAATCTGTCCCTCTAAGAAGTTCTATCTGATTCCCTTCCTGAACACAGGTATTTTCTGGATGCTGAGCTTGAACTTAGGAAGGATTGGTGTTCTGTGGCATGGGGGGAAATAGCATCTAGAAGCAGCAAGGACAAAGCACATGCAAGACTGCAGGGATTCATTCATTATTGAGGGTGCTTAACTTTGACACACATTTTCTCTTGATATCATATCAGGAGACAGCGTAGTTAAAGCCAGGTTGGATGGAGCCCTGCAAAACCTGATCTAATGTGCAGCAACTCTGCTCATGACATGGAGGTTGGAACTAGGTGATCTTTAAGGTACCTTCCAGCCCAAACCATTCTGTGATTCTGTCGTTTTAACAGCACCCAACATATTCCTCAGATCTGTAGGGCATAAAGGGTCCTGCTACAACAGACTGTGTCGACGCCAATACACCTAGCCCTACATAAACCAAAAAAGAACCAGGGCTATAAACACCTAAATGTTACAGGCTCTGTCTAGAGGTAATTATGTACCACCCCACAGAGGCAACATAGGGCTGGGTGTTTTAGACACCCAGAAAGTCTCAGCATGGAAGTGAGAATTTATCTTATTTCTATAGACACAAATAAAGGTTAGATCTTCTTTATCTGTCTGAGTAATTATCTGTCTGCCTTCAGAATTTATGCTGTTACTCATTACAAGAGTATGCACATTCCAGTTTAAATCAGCAGGAACAGAAAAAAAATCCAATGGCTGTGTTGTTTTTGAAACTCCCTTCTTAACAGGACAATAAATATGTACCTTGCATCCACAAATAATTTTTACTTCATCTGAGAGCCAGCCGCTATCATTTGTTAATGCTTGCGAGGACATTAAGGTCCAGTTCAAAATGTGAAGTACCGAACTGAAGTAGCGACGATATGCCTTCAATTAATCTGATAGAAGAAAAAATGAGCCACTGAGGGCCTATAAATGCACAAAGTACTGGATTTAAGAATACATTTTTGTTGCCACATTTGCAGCTGCAAGAGACACAATAAATTCATCTTGATATTTCAGGCAAGAAAAGCAGAAACTCCTTATAAATAGTTATGGTAACAGTCGAAGGACAGTGAACTCAAGAGAAAGGTAGTATTGCAATATCTGATTATCTACCAACTCATTGGTAACTGATGAAAACTCCTCTGGGTAACCTGTGGCCATACATGGACATTTAATAAAGGAGGTAATTATAAAAAGGGGGCAAGCTGACACCTCCACCTGGAATGGGAACCCCTGCACACTTTGTTAGAGATCCTTTCTGACACTTAAGCCACTTACAGCTTTATTTCCACTCTAGCTACAAGAAGACTGCTAAGCATCCCTGATGGAGAGAACTTAGGAATTTAACAACTTGTAGCTTATTGCACCCAGTACAGCTTTTATGAGGAGCAAAAGTCAAGTCATTTGTTTTCCCACACTCCATCTTTTCTCCAAGAGCAGAATTAAAACAAGTCCTAAGTAAAAATATTTGTCTCTATTTCATTCTTTGATTTTATTGGAGAATCTCTGGCTTGTTAAAGGAGGATTCAGAGCAAGTTTCTACACCCACCTGAACCCAGCATTCCCTCCACACACCATTCAGGACTGCTTGCCCTCCAACCAAGCCTTGTGCTGCCATTCTGCACACACAGGTTTGAACTTGCCTATACACATCACAAGTAGTTAAGCTCAATATATTACTCATCACAACACTGTATGCTTGGCTTTATCAATGAATTTCTTCAAGTAGGAACAATTATGTTGCCTAGATGGAAACTAAATGAAACTACAGTCAATTTAGTTTTCTGTTCTCTTTCTATAGTGTACATCACAGCTCAGGACCTGGAAAGGACATGTCTCAGGACGTGTCCAGAGGGCTCAGGGATGAAAAAGACAGGTTTCCCTCCTGCTGGATCTGCCCTGTAGCATTACTCAGTTAGGGAAATGCCTTCCATTCAGGAAACTCTGGTTCAGACAGTGAAAAACAGGTCATTAACCGAGTATGTTTTCTGCTTTCCAGGCTACTCTTCACCGTGGCAAATAAAATGAGGAGAGAGAGGAAACCCTTCAGACTTGAGCAAAGGACATCTCAAAAGTTAACTTGGTGACTTTTCTCAAACGTGCATGGATTAGTTCTGCTCTCAGTTATATCTATGCAATCAATTTGATATTTGTCTCCCATGTTGTGTAGCAGTTAACAAGATCATTGTCTGCTAGATTCTGACTTTACACAGCAAATAAATAAATTCAGTATCAGACAGTCTACCACATTTGATGAGACCTTGAGATTAGACATGTCCACTGTCTAGGTATATTAGTGGTACTGTGAATTAATATTAATAGTACTGGCTTTGAGATCAGAGGGAAGATGCCCTCGGGTTCCTTGGTGAAAAACTCTTTGCAGACTCTTCTGCATTGGGCACTGTTGGCTGATTTTCTACCAGGCCACCACACTGTACTCTGGAGAGGCTGTATTCATATAATGACAAATGCATGAATTCCATAAAATCACTTGCAGTCATTTCACATAGGAGGTGTGGGCTAATCTGCAAATGTCAGGAAGAGAAAGAGCAGGGCTGCTTCCAAAGGGAAGACAATCGCAGGAGGGATCCCATAATCAGCAGGCAGGGCATTCACCAACCAGGGCCCATCACACACAGGACGGAGCAGAAAACACCTGGAGGTCATACCAGGTCCAACCTAGAATCAAGACCATAAGGCAGTTCCCCATGATGAATCACATCCAAGGTCAACTTCAGAAGTCAAAAAGCTAGAGTTAAGGAGCAGGTCCAGTGATGGCCAGGGAAATGAACAGCAAGAAGGCAGAGCTTAGGTCTAGCTAGAAAGACATCCTACAGGCTGGGATCTAAATTAGCAATCACAATTGAGCAGTTTAACTTAATGTCTAGTAGAGAAAGAATGAATGCCCAGAGATGAGCATGGAGCTCTGCGGCCCATGGGTGTGAGTGAGGCCACAGATGAGGTTGAACAGAGCCATTAAGGCCCATTTGTGTATTCAAGAACTTGACAGCAACAAACAAACAAACAAAAAAAAACACCAACCAACCACACAGATATACATTAAGTTTATGAATTTACATGGAACACACACAAGACCTATTCAAATCATGCAAAGATCTGGGCTAATCCCCAAGGCGTCCCAGCAGAACAATTAAAATGGGCATGAAGATGCAATAAAGTACAAGTACTCAACTCAGTCCCACCTGGTTTTTGTTGAGATGCTGTAGATGATGATGTGTGAAAGCTTTTGTCATCTCCACATCTGATTGCCAGACAAAAGATTTCTGAGAACTGACTCAAGCCTTCATGCATCTAATCACTGAGCTCCTTCTTTGTAACACATGTACTACCTAATATATACACACCCTACCACGCAGGTAGTAAAGCAATAATCTAACACGCCAACTCTACTGGAGTCACTTACAAACAGAATGAGTGTGTTGTCTCATCCTTGTTGGAAAGTGAGAATAAATAAGTATTATCATTTCTGTGAATATTACTGTCATCAGTGATTAATTGGAATAATGAGGCATGACAGTGATCTAACAGAGATTCCTAAGATGAAAGGTATATCATACCACAGTGAGAATCACTGGCCCTAACAAAAGACATTCACTGTCTCCAGGAGGAAAAAACAGTGGTGCAATTAGAGGAGTACAGTGTGTATTATTCCCTTCAAGAACATAATCTTGAAGTGTGATAAAATGGTATTTCACACAGAGATTATGAAACATTCAGTTCTGACACAGTGGGAGATCATTTTCAGCAGCCTTAACCTGGTAGTGCTTTCAACATAGGGACTTTGGGGCAGTTAAAGCCTATCTGTGGGGAACATAAACATAGCTATATTCAGACAGACTAGTGTACTTAGGGATATGACCCCTCTCTTGCAATCATGTGGCTTTGCTTCCTATGCAAAGAGAAAACAATAGAAGTACATGACTACTGCAGAATTTTCTTTCTGGGCTCCATTCTTTAGAAATGACAATTACATGCATACCCAATCATTACAACCAAAATAATAGATAAAATGTCTCAAATATGCATGTATTGTTTTCCAGAGAGCATGGGACATCAAACCTGTGACTTTCTTTACAATTGCCTGCATAATTCCTCTAAGGTCCAACCATAAAATTCTCTTCCCATCCTGAACCCTGCTGAATTCTTGAGTTTCACAGGGGAATTCTGCTTTGAGTGAAATATTTCCTTCTGCTGCTTCTACATTTGTAGCTTCCAAACCTCTTTGAGTGCTTGAGGAGGAGAGATAAATAAGAGCATGTGATTTATTTTCCTTAGTTGGACAGAAAATGTGGCTTGAATGAAAGATCAGGGCTCCAGATGTACTTAACAACCATCAGTCACCGCTATCAAAGGACAGGCCTTTTTTAAAAGGCGCCATTTCCACAAAGTTCTTTAGCTGAGGGCCAGATCCTTGAAAACATAACCCTAAATGTACCTTCTCAAAACTTCCCTCTGCCCTTTGGTAGAGATCTGACACTCCTCCCCTTGCCTTCCCTCCATTGTTGACTTTTGTTGTAGGGAGCTATTTAATTTCCTGGCAATGCATGGTACTGGGGGAAAGTGGGAATATGTGGACCCTTGTTGGCACTCATTGAGGAAGGCTTGAAAAGACAAAACAGTCACTGCATGCAAATGCCAATAATAGCTATACATCAACCCACACCACTGTGTGTCTGTCAATGCTATCTGCATCTATCAATTAAAATCGTTGAGTTTCATGCCAGAAGTTTAGGCCTTACAGGAAAACAGTAAGAGCTACCAAAGATAAAGAAATCTTGAGAGCTGAATGCTACCTAACTTATCCTTATCTAATTGTATCATGAAAGGTTTCATGGAGAGAGCCTGACTCACTTCTCACACTTGCTAATTAAGCCATTTTTCAGCATTAATTCAGTGTGGATACTCCTCCCTTACAATGTTGCCCAAAGAACTGGTAAAGGCCTCTTAAGAAACTTACTGGAAAACTCATCCAGGACTGGACTGAACCAGCAAGTTTCTGAGGAGTAAAAATAATGGCCAAAACCAAGGGTGGTCTCTCCTAGAACTGACAGAAGCCTGGTAAATGTAATATTCATCTAGTCCTGGTCCAGACTTCAGTTTAGGATCTTGACAGCATGGACAGCAGCCTATCTGTTCACTACCCCAACCAACTGCCTCTCTTCCAGAAAAGTCTGTCATGCTTCGCTTTGTAGGAAACAACCCACATTTGCACAGTCACAAAGTGAGTTGGATCCTGGGAGGTGTTTTCCACCAGCACGGTCCATCAGAATAACATGTGATGTCAAGTGCATTGCAGTCCTATTTAATCAGCTGTGATTACTGTTCAGATACATGTATGTCTTGTTTGGCCATCAACACCAAAAGCAAGAAAGGTCTTTCCTAGCACAGTCAGCATTATTTTTTTTTTAATTGTTATGGATGAAATAAAGTATAATATAGCAAAGGAGTATTTTCAGGGAAGAGCCTGTATTGGGAGAGGATTCATTTTTTTCACAGCTTTACCACAGAACTCATTTGTGACTTGGAGTGAATCACTTCATCTTTACTCTGCACAGCAGGGATTCTCCCTTCTCTTTGTTGCACTTATTAGTTCTCCTCACAGTCTCTTCTCTAGAGTCTGTGACAATGTGCAGGCATTCAACAGTCAGCACACAGGCACCTTAAACAAGTTTAGGGTTTTGAGATACGTCTGCAAGAAAAAAAATCTGCTGTGATAGATGGATTATTTTGTTCTGCCTCCTAAACATATTTGCTTGTGTAACATTAAGGAAGATACTCTTTCATTAGGTATTTTATGTAGAAAAATGCCACATTGGTGTACGGGGAACTAGAAAGACGGGTGAGCATCCATATTTGTGAGCACAACGGAGACAGACTGAGAATGTTCTGAAGAACCCCAGCTCCTCCCCTTCAGTTACTCACCTACCACAGTAAGCCACAGGAATTAAACATTAGGGCAGTATGGGAAAACCTATGCCAATTGAGCCTGTGTTCAGAGAACAGCTGATATTGTAAATATTTTGCCAATGGCAAGCCCAAGTGAACACCCTACCAACTCAGCTGAAAATGAGACTTCATCCTCATACAAAGACTGTCTTTACTGACACTCTGCTACTAAGAACTAAACTTTCTGAGCTATTTCTGTTTGTTTTTTTTCCCCACAGCAAACACTCATAGCCTGTACTTAAATACACAGACCAGCTCATCATCCTCATGAGCTTTTGGAGACAAACTAGCTGACAAAATGCTGTTACATTCACCACCTTTCCAGCACCACTGAATCTGCAGGTTCAGACGTGTGAGAAAATTTTTACTGAAGCCATGCACAAGGGCTCACTATGCAACAAAACCCTGTAATGCAGCAAGATGCTCTGCGCCAGGCCAAATAACTTTTTGTTAACTTCAAAGCCCTGGTGAGAGCTTTGAAGATGACAAGATGCGCTGTGAACTGGCAGCTTGAACTACCAAGCTGACAAAGAAACCTGCTGGACACACTTACCATATAAACTAGAAAGGTCAGATCATTCTCCTGTGGAACATGACACTGATGCCACTTAACCATGGGATAACTATTGGGTTACATGGACTGGCATGACCCAACCTCTGTGTGGGAGAGTGGAGGGAGCTGTACACACCAGGCTCTTCTTTTGTAGACCTTGCACAGCAAAGCCTGATTGCTGGTGTGGCTTTCCAGTGACAGTACACAGAAAATATCTCTGGCCATGCCCTTCACTGAAAAGGTGAATGTAGCCCTTCACCCTCCTAAGAGAGCAATCAACACCTCAGGGCCCTCGCTCAATTGATCCAGCAGCTGGCAAAAGCTCCAGGAGCAGGAGAAAAGCAACTGTGAGCTGCTTCTCCAAAGCTGATATTTCCCAGAGCCATTCAACAACAGCACGGGGACAACCAGAAAGACTGCCTTACCCAGTGCAGTTCCTGTGGGCTGGCAGTAGGCTGCTCTCCTCCACTTCAAACTCCCCCTCTCTGCAAAGAAGTAGGACTCAACTACCAGCTCCTGAACTATCAGCAGAGATCATGTTTGGTATACATTTAAGCAAATGGAAGCAGGCTGCTCACCAGAGTTAGGCAACCCTCTGCTGGTGCATCTTACCGAGGGAGCTCGGAAGAGTGGGATGCCTGGAGAAGCTGAGTCACACAGAGGTGAGGTGAGCTGGCAGACCTGTAACACCACCAGGTCTCCAGATTATCAGAAGAAAAAAATGTGAAGTACACATTGCAAAATGTGCCTCCCACAGAGACAGTCACTGATAAACAATCTTCAAATATCGTTGTTCAAATAACATTTGAATCATTTTCTGACTCAGTGATCAATGAACGACAGGTGACAGAAATAACAGCTTAGCTAAGACGGCAGAAAATGTTAAGGAAAGCAGTCAACGAGGTGTTGTATTCACAGCTTAGTTTTAGTGAGCCTGGTCAGGAAATCATCACAAAAGCCACTGTTGTGGATAAATTCTCTACAAAGCCGAAACAGTCGAGCATATGTTAGAAAATATTCATTGGCTGCTTTGGAGACAATAGTAATTCTTAACATGGGATAACCTTTATACTTTGCTCTTTCCAGTTTCTCCTTATCCTCATGTGCTTCTCTGGCACTTTTCCATTTTCTTGCTCTTGATTAAAGAGCACTGAGAATCTCTCAAAATAGAAGTGAGGCTAGAATTACATCTGCCTCAAAAGGAAGGAAGATAACAAGGAAACGAAGAGAAAACTTAATTGCTGTTTGTATCATTTAGAGCTTTGCTAGAGGAACCTTCTCCTTACCTGATGAAGATGTAGTAAAGCACAGAAGACAGATGAGGGAATAATGACTGTACAGATCAGCCATGCTAACCACCACTGCTGACATCAGTGATGCCACACAAACCAAGAGAGCACCTCAAGTCCTTCCCACAGCATCTGGGATAAGCTCCAAAGCATCTGCCCAGAACACAGTGCTCCCAACAGGACCTTCATTCAGGTGGGTTGGGGAAATAAATTCAATTTCACGGTGAAAGATTTTTATTTGTCCTGATGCCTGTCGCTATTGTGAACTGATAGAGAAGCTTATCTCTTCTCACAATGCCAGCCTGATTAAAAGCGATACAACTCCTGTGACAATGTGCTAGTCTTTCAGTAAAGGTGCTGTGCTACCTTTAGTCTTGACAGGACACAGGGCAGCAAAAGGGAAGCAAGCAGCCTCTGAGGCTTTAAAAACCATACTGCTAGCAAAGACGTGTTGAGCAAGGTGGTCTGGGACTTGAAGCAGGAGGCCAGGGCTCAGGAGACATGGTGCTCTCTCAGCTACAGCAGCAGCCTCCAGGCTGGGCAATCACTTGATCTCTCTATGCTCAGGCTCAGCCGAGGTGAGATGAGTGTGAGGTGAGCTCATTTCCCCCTATATGAGATTCCCCCACCCACCCCACGAGAGGTGATGTGAGGATAAGCTGATGAACATGTGTGGGGTGCTTCGATCCTGCATGATAAGCCCCAGAAGGGACCCACAGACAGAAGGCAAGCAGGATGCCAACAGCAGCTGACAGATCTCAGCATGCATCCCGACCCCTGCAAGAGCTCGCCATGGCTTTTAAAGGACCTGTTCTCCTGGGGGCTGATTTGTTTATTCCCATCCCCTCCTGATCCAATACGTTATCTTTACATCGTGAAGTTTATTTCTGAACATGTCAACACACTTCTGAAAAGGTCAGACACATGACGGCATGCCCGTGATGGTGCGCAGGGAGGCACAGACACAGCTGCATTCCTGGAAATCATGATTTGAAGGGTTTTCACAGGAAAGTCTGACACAGCAGCTGGCTTGGCAAAAAAAAACGTAGGCGAGCCACCATCTTCCCCCTTTCTTTATCACTCCCTTTCATTTCTGTGCTTTGCATGAAAATCTAAAGGTTGCTTCTAAGTATAGGTTTTGCTGGCTTTGTTTGAAAGCTTGCCATAGCTCTCAGACATGATAACACCAGCCGGGTGCTAACTGAACTATATTTATCAATGTATTTCATAAAGGAAAAGCTTAAGTGGTTTTGAGGAGTTGGGGTATTTTTTCTTCCTTACTTTTCCTTGCAACAGACAGCTCAGTTCTTTTTTTTTTCCAGATGTAACCCTGACAAGTTGGATATTATTAACAGAGATCTGTTTATATGTAATAATGCTTCGGATAAGCAGTTCATATTTAAACAAGATGTGAGATATATGTGTATTCAGTTTTTCCTCTCTTTTTTTTTTTCTCCATTTTCAAAACAAATAGAGAAAAGACTCCAGATCACAAGTGGACTCGAGAGTCTAAGCGTACTTTCCCTTTCCCATAGTGACTGGTGTAACTGGCATAGCTCCCTCACCATCACCTCTCTTCGACCAGAGCCATAGATTCCCCTTGCTTCCCAGCCCAAGCCCAGCCTGCAGCCCTGGGTTGATATGGTCTGTGTTAGTCAGGTAGGTCTGAGCCCCTGTCAGGTGCCTGGAAAAGGCCCGGAGCCATGTGTCTACTACTTGCCTCATGAACATGGCAGACACCTCCTCTCGTCAGAAAGAACTGCTGGGTGCAGGTGCACAGCCTGATGAAAATGGAGGCATGGAGGACAAGAGAGGGGTCCTGAATGCTACCATTTTCTCACTAATGAGCTCTGCCCTGTGCCAGGCAGCCAGGGGAGAGACTTTCCTGGCAGCAGCAGCAAAGGGTAGAGCAGCATTGGTGGGTCTCTGCTGCGGGTCTTCAGACCCAGAGGCACAAGCCTCCAAAAAACAGGAGTAAAATTAACATCACCACAGTCTCCACAGCCATGCCCTCAGCTCCAGGACCATCCTTGCAGGAGACACATCCTTCCAGGAAACAACAAGGAAAACATTCCCTGCAAGGGACATGTCCTGGGAAAGCTGACAGATAAGAGAGTGATGAAACATCGGTATCCAGCTTGTCTGGTACGTCAGTGCATTAATGCTATGGCACTGACGAGATGTCTGCAAGTGGACTGGCAAGAGGAGCAGCACATGATGCTGTGTGCTGTGGCTCTAGTCCTTTACCCAGAGCCCCCAAATGCTTCCCGGTAGGGTAGAACCGATAGCAGCCATGCTGGCTGCCCAGACTGTGGGACATCTCTCAAAGGCCATCATGGAGACCTACCACCAAGTCACTCTGCTTTGAGCAAGTTTCTGACATTGCCTCTCCTAGCTAGGTACTTCCATGCACGTTTAACACTAGATTCATTAGATATGCAAGGAAACAAATCTTAACAAACCCAAGGCTACAAATTACCAGCCCGGACATCTGTTTCACCAGCCTTGGAATTTTTCCGTTCCAAATGATAACAAAGTTGACTCCATCCACCTGAAGTCAACAATGTAAAACTGCTCGAAAGATGAGAATATTTTCACATTATTCTGACTTGCTGTGACTATAAAGAACCCTTTATAATCCAAATATTTGATAAATCATAGCCTAACCTCCAAACCATCTGTGGAAAATTTTAAAGGAGTGTGCATGAAAGTGTTCACAGTTATTTCAAAACACATCATTCACAATTTCAAAACATTTACAAGCTGTACAGAGTTACTAACTTGGCAGGAGGGAAGAGTCTGGATGAAACCCAGAATTGTATGGGCAGGAAATATACCATGGCTCTTCGTATGGAGGTTGACATTGGGCGTTAACCCGTCATTTTTCAGCCTCCCATCTCTCATTCCTGAGGCCATGCTTTATCACCTGACTGCTCCAACCATCCCAGTCACTGTACTGGTGAACAGTATAGGCTGGGACAGAACATGCTTCATATGTACTGGACACGTGGCCCAATTCTCGCTTTATCAGTGCTCTTTGCAACTCTGGAGTAGGAGTCCTTAGACCCACAACAATGCACGGAGCAACAGTGAAGCTATTCCCTCATTATCAGTCATGAACTTAAAGACAAGATCTTGCCTCTAGCTCATACCTAGAAGTTGCACTGTGGAAATGAAGGGAATCACAAGGAAGATGCTGTATTTTAAACACAGCGAATATCCATCTTAAATCAAAGCCAACATACTCGATGCAAATACAAAAGTTCATCTGCATGCTTTTCTTTATACACAATGAAAAATACTGTTGACTTTAATGGAATTACTCACCATTCATAAAATCAGAGGTGGCCACAGATTTATGATGCTGAATGTAGTTCAGCAGTCATTATGGTCCATCTCCTAAAGGATCATTTCTAGAACTGGGAGAAAATCTGCTTCATTTTATCCCGATAGAGTATAGACATTTGATAAATACATGTTGTCTTTGCATTGTCAATGACAGCTCACGCCCTTTTAAAGTAATCCCTATCCCCCAGCCCTGAGTTTCTATGTATAGAACATACCCTCAGATATTTAAAGAGTGAGACTCAGTGTTTGCCATCATTTCAGACTTATCTTTGGCAAACAAGGAATCGACTCCAGTATAATCCCCAAAAGGAATATAACTGTCCTTCCAAAATCCACATTCATCCTGGCAGCAGTTGTACTAAGAAATTAAGGTCCAAATCACATGGTAGTAGTCTTAAAAATTGCAATTTAACTTCGAGTTCACTCTCAGTTTATCTTATAAAGGATTCTCCAGACTTACTCTCAAAAGAGTTTTTACACCAAAAAGAAAACTGCAGTAATGATAGGGTAAACAGGTAAAGTGCCTGTAAAGGCAGCATTATGAGAGCTGGAGCAAGGAAGGATATGTATGGATATAAATCTATCAATCTGAATCTGACTCAGTATGAAATCTATCTTCAGTACTGCTCAACTGTATGACTACATTGAAATCATTTTACCTTTTTGTACCTCACTGTGACCATGGAAAACAGGGAAAATTCCTCACAATTGAATGGTTATCTTTTGGAATTAATTCAGCAGTGCATTTGAAGCTGCTTAAAGGCTCATTAAAGTGAGGGTAAATGAAGAAAGTTCATGCCCAAAACAGCTTGCTTTGCTCACACCCCAGGAGACAGCAGGTAGGTGGGAAAAACAAAAGAGGCACAGGAGGGAAGGATAAAACAAGAATGAAATGACAACGTTGCAGCAACTGTTACAATGCATCATTAAAATTAAATGATGAACTGAATTTAGACAGTCTTAGAGAATATCACCAAGCTCCATCCAGTTTAATGGATATAGCCATTTCCATAGCAACAAATTAGTTCCAATAAGAAGTGTTTTAAAAAACTAACAAAACCAGGCAAAAGATGTGACACGTACAAAATATGGGATGGAGCTATGAATGTTTTATCGCTGCTTGTTTGCCATAGCCTGAATAATTCAACCAGTGCTTCTGTCACTCATATGTATTGCGGTCATGGCTGCAAAATTTTACAGCCTACTCACAGCTTTGCAAATTCTCTACTGATTAGTCTCTAGTAAACAGACCAAGTGGAAAACATAGAAGTGCTAACTCACAGAGGCACTGGTTCTCTCCTCACAGCCTGCCGCTGCATACAAGTGCAACCTCAAGTCAAACAGAGTTGTTATACATGCAACCTTTGCTAGTCATTTTATACTGCATCTGTGTCTACACTTCCTGATCTCAGCCAAAAGAGAACAAACAGTCACCAGCAGAGATTTCATCTGTATTGTGCATGATGCTCAGATGTCACTCCTGAATTATGCTGCAACTGTTAGAGGAACAGAGGCAGGCAGGTTTAGGACATCTGATTCTGTGCTTCTAGAAGGAGAAGCAGAACATTAGCCACAGGGTATATATAGCCACAGGTTCTATAACTGGTCAGACTTTTAAAATATTCCCTGTCTTGCTTCTAGCCCATGCAACTCTCCCAAACACTTCATAATCTCTGAGGGAGAATGGTCCCTGGACCACTTCCAAAGGGCTGTTTGTAAGCTCTCTGATCTGGAGGCTATAAATATACACAACATGGGCATGGGCTCTTCCCTCATAGTACCCTCATCAGACCACACTGTTAATGGGTACATTCAGCTTGTGAATGTGCTGCAAAGTCTCTGAGTCTTCTGAAGATCTTCCAGAGTGACATATTGGAAAAGCTGACGTTTTAGCTCTGAGCTCATACAGCAAGCCCTCAATATGACCTAAATTTGGGCTCCAAATACAATTGTATTACAATTAGTGTCAGACAAATAACAGGTAATTTGGGAAAAATGGGGGTGGAGAAGAAATAAAACAAATGAAAACTCAGGTTTTCCTTTTTGTTTGAAATTCTACGTTCAACAAGACCCTTTGGTTTGCTCTCTGGTTACAGACCACTATTGTTTATTTAGCACGCCGAAGACAGAAAGGGGCAGTGTTCACTCTATAGAAATGACCCTGGTCTCTGCTGATACTGTTATGTGATAGTGCACATGGGAAATTATAGTTGTGTGTCCCAGTTTTCTTAGACAGAAAAGCCACAATGGGCTTCAGAAAGGAAATGCAATTTTTTTAATGACCTGATTTAATAGATAAATGTTTTTTGAGAACCGCATTTAAAAAAGAAAATAGAAACAGCCATCATCTGCAGAATAAATATAACAGGTCACATCCTTCAAATGCCATCAAATAAATGCAACTTCCATAACTTCAGAAGACCAATCCTGCATTTCAAGAGCCCCACGGCACTGTTCTGCCTGCTCTTATATGAGCCTTACAAGCTCCCTGCTGATTTTCCTTTAAGTGCAAAACGCCAGGCCAGGTGGAATCTGGGCCTTCAGTATTTGCCTAGAAGGGAGAGTAGTCCTTGTAAGCCTGCCTGGTGAGAGACAGCTGCTGATCTGCAATCAGCTAGCCATCACGTGGCAATAAAATCTGTTGCTCTGAAGCACCAGACAAACTTTTCCTATTCTCTGGGAGGATGCAATAAGCTTTCCTTTCACCAGATGAGGATATCACCCATTACAACTTATGTCAGCCCTTGTATCAGGTCCGGCTACTGCTTCAACTTGAGATATGCTGAGCTCACAAGCAGCTCAAGCAAGGCTCTCCTTCATAGCTGCATCTCAGGAGAGAAGTCTTTGCTGGTAAAGGCTGAGACAAAGGAAGCACTGGGCCCTTTTGTCTTTTCAGTGTCCTTCATCACAGCATCACTCAATCCACACAGCAACAGCCCCCCTCTGATGCTGATGCACCTGTAGAAATGACTTTGCTGCCCTTCCTATCCCTTATCAGCTTTAACTCCAGCCATGCCTGGGTCTTCCTGTTTCCATCAGTGCAAACCCAGAAGCTGTTCCTGCATTCCTTATCAGTGTCCTGTCCCTTTTTCTACCTCTCATCAGTGCTTGTTTTGTTCACTGAGCTCAGTGAGGGGTTCCCCATTTAGCCAAGGTTACCTTCTGCCGCACCAGTTCATATTCTTGCACATACGGGATGGACCTACATCCCTGGGCAGTCCAAAATGGACAGCAGCATTGGTGATTCTCCACTGGGAGAAATGGTTAAGAGTCCTCACTGTGTCTGCTCTCACAGAGGAAGAAAGGTTTTCCCTCCAAGCAAGGAAAATTCAAGTTTCTTGCTACTTGTTCCTAAAATCCATATCAACGTAGCAGCCATGTGGATAGAGCACAGTCCCTATTCAGAGGCTCCATCCATTCCTAAGTGAGGAAAAACTTTTGCTTCCTTCCTTGCCAGAGGACTGGTAAAAACTGGTCTTAATTCATTTGCAGGAAAGGAAACAGTTGTGTTCTACTGAGCAATAGAGAGATACCTCTGAATTTGCAATCAGCTGCTCACTGGCATGGTCCTTTGACCCAACATAACCTGATGGATCACAGCACTTGCATCAAGCAAAAATGAAAATAGCTATAGCTAAATCCTCCCAATCTTTTTTACTGTGTTTCTAAAAGTGTTCACAAATTATGCCAAAAGCCAAGTGTGCAAGATTAAGTAAGCGGCCCTAGTTTGTTGCTGTGCACAAAAGTTTTGACATAAACCTCTCATACGACAGTAAATGGACAAAGCTGTGCCCTGTGAGTGGTCTTGTGAAGGGCTTAGCAGTGACTCAGCCAGCATCACTC
>PPHD01005544.1:0-26210 GCA_002909625.1 Bambusicola thoracicus | reverse complement strand
GTAACTTAATTCACCATCCTTCTAAAATTTTACATGACTCTCTTCTCTTCTCCAGTTTCTCTCCCCTCTCCCTCAGTAATGTTTCAGTAGAGAAACTCAGGTAATCCCCTTGTGTCTAATAATACCACTTATAGATACAATCTGACCCTTAGAGTTTGGCTGGATTAAATATTAAATAGGGCAATGTGGCCACCCACTGCCAATGCAACCAAACTGCCATTTTTGATTATAGATGTCAGAGGAAATCAAACATTGCATTGTGATGGTCATCTCTGATGAGATCACCAAGCATCTCATGTAATGTTGCCACATTTATTAACTTTTCTGCTAAGAAAAATATCCATGTTTACTCAAAATATGTAAGACCTCTAAGAGAAGTTGTTATGGAAGATTTTAATGTACAGTTTCCAAATACTCAGTTTCTGAGTTAAGCCAAAAACAAACTGCAATACAAAACAGCTCTCTTTCTGAGTACCGTTTTAATTATTTTTAATTTTATGTGTAGGAGTGAGATTAATAAATATTTTGACAATAAGAAAATGTAAATTATAAACATAGTAGTGGTATAAAAATGTTTTTAAAATCTCCCAACTAGTCTTCTCAAAGATGATGAAAACTACAGGTGTCACTAGATTAGAAAGTGATGAAAACCTTACATTTTCTTCTGAATGCACAGAATGAACTTAGTAGCAGTCATACGTCAGTGACAAAAAGGGACTGTCAGGCCTCTATTCATTTTAAGCTAATCATTACTACTAAGAGACCAGCAGCATGGAAACTTGTGCAATGTCAGTTGTGTCTGAAGGAGAGACAGACAACTGCATGATACAGAAAAATGGGCACTTGTATAGCAGGCTAAAGTAATCATCAGTGCAAAATGGAGAAACAGTGCAGCTGCTTTTACTGCACCTGCAAGGACATTAAGGGCAGGAGGGGTAGAGGGAGTGGAATCTTCATTTTTCAGGCCTGCATGCAGCCCTGGCTTTGACTATTTAAAAACAATCTGTAAAATTGTCCACAGTCTATCCAGCCTGCAGCAAAGGATTATAAATTAACCGAATCTTGTCTTCTGCTAATGTAATCTGCTTTGCTTTCTTAAGATTGAGCAGTACAACCCTCAGTTACTGTGAATAAATTAAAAAGACTTGTCCACCAGCTCTGGGAGCATTGCTCCTTTCAGTGATACCCTTTCAATTTTACGCATGGTGGTGGTGAGACCTATTTGGCAGTGGGCTCTGTCTCTGTGGGCCTACCCAGCTACTCATCTGATTGAGCCTGTGAGGCAGCTGAGTGCA
Source organism: Bambusicola thoracicus (assembly GCA_002909625.1). NCBI lineage: Eukaryota > Metazoa > Chordata > Aves > Galliformes > Phasianidae > Bambusicola > Bambusicola thoracicus. The sequence goes on along the minus strand of PPHD01005544.1, from coordinate 24,915 downwards.
TGGATATAACTTCCTCCAGGGTATAATCCCAACTAAGGGACCAGATGGCTCAATTTGTTTTAAAATAATGTTGCCACTCTTCCCCTCTGAACAGCCCCTCAGTCAAACACATTGGAGTCTGAGGTGCCCATTTCTCTCTGGGCTGGGGAGGGGTGTGTGGCCTGTGTAAGTTCTTGCTGAAGCTATTAGATGTTTCCAATTTAAAGCGCTGTGCAAGACAAAGTCAGCCCTGTGGCCTAGGGCAGAGTTGTGAACAATAAAAGCATGTTTTTTCTTTCTGCAGATGATGACACAGGCCTTTATAAAGTACATTAGTCTAATAGTATAAAGCTGGACCAAAAAAAAAAATCTTCTAGGTACATTGCTAGAGCTGAAGCAATGTACATGGACTACATGAAGATTTAATTGTGGAAGCTCCAGGCCTGCACCATGTGTAGAATCAAATCTGCTTGTTATCTCATTTTTGTTCTTCAGAAGGATAGGTCTCTTCTGAATATGCTTCCAGGGCTGAAATCAACACTTCTGAAATGTTTTCATACGAAAAAAGATTCTTTCTCATCACGTGGGACCAGTGTTTTTCAACGTCTTCATCAGTGACATAAATGATGGCATCAAGTGCACCCTCAGCAAGTCTGCAGATGACACCAAGCTGAGCGGTGCAGTCAATACACTGGAAGGAAGGGAAGCCATCCAGAAGGACCTGGACAGGCTGGAGAAGTGGGCCCATGAGAACATAATGAAGTCCAAGAAGGCCAAGTGCAAGGTATTGCCATAGGGTCAGGGTAATCTTAGGTATACAGACTGGGGGAAGATCTCCTTGAGAGCAGCCCTGCAAAGAAGGACGTGGGGGTCCTGGTAGAGGACAAGCTGGACCTGAGCCAGCAGTGTAAAGCTGCAGCCCAGATGGCCAACCTGGACTGCACTGAAAGAGGAGTGTCCAGCTGGAAAAGGGAGGTGATTATCCTCCTCTACTCAGCTCTTGTGAAGCCCCAGATGGAGTACTGTATCCAGGCCTGGGGCCCCCAGTACAAGAAAGTCCTGGAGCTCTTGGAGCGGGTCTGGAGGAGGGCCACTAAGATGATCAGAGGGCTGGAGCACCTCTCCTATGAGGAAAGGTTGAGGGAAATGGGTTTGTTTAGCTTGGAGGAGAGAAGGCTCCGGGGAGACCTCATTGCTGCTTTCCAATACTTGAAGGAAGCATATAAACATGAAGGAGAATGGCTGTTTACAAGGGCGCATAGTGATAGGACAAGAGGGAATGGTTTTAAGCTGAGACTGGGGAGGTTTGGATTAGATATTAGAGGAAGTTTTTTCACACAGAGAGTGGTGACACACTGGAACAGGTTGCCCAAGGAGGTAGTGGATGCCCCATCCCTGGAGGCATTCAAGGCCAGGCTGAATGTGGCTCTGGGCAGCCTGGTCTGGTGGTTGGCCACCCTGCCCATAGCAGAGGGGTTGAAACTAGATGATCTTTGAGGTCCTTTTCAACCCAGGCCTTTGTATGGTCTTATGAATCTATGATTCTATGATTGATGTCCATACATACCTGACTGTGTAAAGTATCTGGAGCCAAATTCTTCTCTGTGGTGCCCAGTGCCATGGTAAGGGGCAATGAGCACAAACTGGAGTAAAAAAGGTTCTCTCTGAACATGAGAAAGTATTTTGCTGTGTGGGTGATGAAACACTGGTACAGGTTCTCAAGTCAGGCATCAGAGTTTTCTTCCTTGAAGATCTCCAAAAGCTTCCTGGACACCTTCCTGGGCACCCTGCTCAGGCTGTCACTGCTTGAGCTGTGTTTAGGCCAGATCTCCACACGAATCTCAACTACTCTGTGATTCTGTGATTTGGAAGGATGAGATGAAAAAATTCCAATAGCCTGAAGTGTGGGAGCAATTTAGTTGCAGCAAATATATTTTTTAGTAACAAGCACTAAGAATTTGGCTCAAGACAGGCTTTATTCAAGCATCCAAAAAACCTCAGTGAAAATCCTCACTGTTTCCTGTCTTGATTATCACAAGACCTCACACATCCTCACATTCACACTTTCTCACTAGTCCTTCCAAAATGAATCAGATAAAATATTTTTTTCTTCATCTTGGATCTCTGGATGTTCCCTTTGAATTCCCTCTACATACTGGAAATCTATATTTTTTCCCTGTGTACCTCTTTTTCTGTTCTTTAGAACTTCATTCCCTATACACTCCTAGGATATTTAAATTTTCCAAAAGCACCTTTGTGTACCAGTAGCACTAATATTTTGAAACTTCAAGAAATGCTTTCACCATTAATAGAAAAAATTTAAATCTTGGAAAGTTCATGAACTGATACTGTGCATGATACATCAAAATAGAGCAGTTAAAATATTCTCTTTTTTATTCACAAAAATCTAATTTGCATTTTATTTTGAATATTGTCATTTTTGCACAGAATCTTAACAAAAGTTTCAAAATACGAAGTATTTGTCATTAGCATTTTGTCACTTTGTACTGCTTTGTTACTTAGTGTGTAAAGTACAAAAACTCATATACCTCAAATGGTTCTTAGCTTCAAAAACAAAATGAAAGAATTCTGAACCAACAAATCATCAAAATCAATCTACCCCTTAAAACATTTTTATTTTGCCAAAGCAGCCTTTACTAGTGAAAAACACTAGCATTTTAATTTTTCAAATTCATCAAATTTGGCAGACCCTCTTCCGGCTTGGCAATATTAAAAAAAAAAAAAAATGGCTTCAAAAGTACTGAGATTTTCCTATATACAAATGTTATATATCACATTTTAAGGATTTCCAAGGCAGTTATAAACTAACCTTGCAAAAGGTGAATCCTTGTCTTATGAGTTGCCTCTGTCTGCTATGGCTGAAGCTCAGGTTTGAGGCTCTGTGCAGGGAGACTGAGCCTTCCTGCCTGGTACTGAGAATGGCTGCAATGAGAGGACTAAATTGTGTCACCATGCCACCTTGCAAGTACAGAAGCACTGCCTCATGCACGTGCCTGTGTTAATGGGACAACTGCCACCTGCCTTAGTAAATGTGTGTCAGATGCTGTGTGCAAATTGTTGATGCTCCTTCTTGGCACTAGAAAAAGAAAATATTATTCTTATTATAGTTAACAACTAAACTATTATACTTCAGATGATTCTTTGAACTTTTTTGTTATATTTATTCCACTGGATAACTTCTAAATTAACTGTGGAATTGTGATTTTCTTTCCATCTGAAGATTTCACACTTCCTTTTTTCCCCTTTTAGAAATCTCTTTCAGGGGGCAGGTTTGTTATTGTTGTTCCCAGCTTGCACCAGCCTATCATTTCCACAGCTTCAAGTTGATAAAGTTCTCAACTACTCTCCCTGGACTTCCTCAAACTTCTACAAGAACTGTGATGTAAATTAACATTAAAATGGGACACTAACCTCAGCAGCCTGGTATTCCCATCGTGTCACCTCCCCCGTCAGAGACCTTGGAGTAGGCTGAGTGCCAGTGATTCACAGACACTTAGGGTTTCCCAGCCTGTCTCTGGCAGCCCAACTGCTGGGAATGATGTGTGCAAACTCACTGATGTTGACACAGAGCTGTAGGAGGATCATACCTGGGGCTGACATGTGGTCTTGGTTTCCCCATTCAGATGATAGCGCACAACATAACTCATATTACTGCTGTCCTCCTTCAGCACGTGCTGCCGTTACATCTCTGGTCTTCCGTGGCTTATGTGATGCTGATGAAATTCCAATTACATCACCTACATCATGTAACAACTCAGTGAACTGATCGAATATAACTGTAAATAGAACTAAAGCGAAGGAACAGATTCCCATTTTCAGTTCATCATAAGACACATCCGAGATTAACTGAAATTTCGCCAGGGCATCTCTACTGTACAAACCACTAGATCTGTAAAGTCTACAGTTTTGGGGTGAGGGTTAAGAAATGTTTGATGACTTGTGAAAAAAAAGATACCCTCTTTTCAAAATAAGCTCAGATTAGGAATTTTTTTGTATGTGTTTTCTTCTAGATGAAACTTAGGGATAATATAGCAACATGAGTATTAATAGGCATATCTAAATGTATAGTGAAGTTTCTGGTTTATTTTAAAGATCAGACTAACTGAAAACATATTAATGAGGATATTCATTGTTCAGAGCTCTGGCTGCATACATATATCTTATCCACTGATTTCTATAGACATGCAGAAAGCAGTAGACTCTGTTCTACTGTATTCTGCAGTCAGGAGGGAACCTCAAGCAAATGACTGATAAGATTGCAGAGAGCAAATTTTCATACTTACAGGGCTTCCCTATACTCCTGAAACAGTGAAATAAAGATCATTAAATAAGAAATAACACATTAAAAAAAAAAAAAAAAGACCCTGAGTAAGACTCTACCTTGATTATTTTTCTCAACCCTCTCACTACATTTCTACATTTAGCTAATACCTCATTCTGGTAAAAAGGTCCTCCTAGTACTTAATGCTTTCAAGCATCTACTACAATGTTATCTTTTTTTCTAACAGGAGTTGTCCTGAAGAACAACTGTATTTCTTCTTTTCTGAATTTGGAGTCCATGCTCTTGAGGATTGTTCATAGATCTTTCTTTCTTTCTTTTTTTTTTTTTTTTTTTTCACTTCTAGGCTAAACTATTTCAATTCTTTAAGTATTTTATCTGAGGTGATATTTCCTTCCTGAATTGCATCTTGCTTTTTAAAACCATATCCAGTTTGATGTGGTCATGTCATGTTCTCATCTGCTTGCTTGTTACAATTGCTCTTCTCAAGTGAAGTGCCATGTGAACATATTCAACATACCCTCTGCTCCATTTTACAAGTAGCTAAGTGAAAAATTGAGTAGAGTCTGAAGGAAGGCAGATTGCTGTAAAATCACACCCTTCTGTTTCAACATGAAACAACTAATCAGCAGGATTTGAACCTGGTTTTCCAGTGCTTAGGAGCACCAAGTCTGGAGGAGTTTTGCTGGATTTCATCCCTTTTACTTCTCTTACATGAAGTGAGCTTAGTGCCAAGCAGTTTTACTAAAATCAAGAAAGCTAACTGCTACTCACAAGTCCTGTCACCTTGTCAAAGCAGGAAATTAGACTGGTTTGGAATCACTTGCCCTGAACAAATTCATTTGGGCTTTCACATATCCTCACATTTATCTTCTTGGTATTTTCTAACAATTTGTGTATTTGTTCCAATACTTTTCTGGGAACTGACAATATAGTCAGAGCAAACAATGCCAGTTTCCTCCTCTTCCTTTTTAAAAGTCACACACTGCGGTTACCTTTTTTAGCCCCTAGCCTGCCAGAGGTAGGCAAGGTTAGCCTTTCCCTAAGGTGATGGCCCTGTGCTGGCCAGTTCTCCAGGATCAGAACAGATCTTAAAAAACAGGAAATCTGTCTTAGATAAATAATCTCCAGCTCAGTCTGCCCTGATTCCTTCTTCTGTACTGCTAGGTCATCAGTGACTGCAGCTGGTTTTTCTAGTACAGAGTGAAACACAGCAAGTATCACGAATTTTAGTTTTCTCAGTACTATCAAGCTCTTCCCTCACAGTCAGTAACAGATCACAGCTTCTCTTGCTGTTATCCTCGCTAGCAGTGCACATCAGAAGTGCTGCTCCATGCTCTGGCTCAGCTTACAGCCCAGCGTTCCACTCTACTGTTCATATTTTTCCACTGTACTCTTTCTCAATAGCCTTAACAAGTTTACACCTCTTACAGCTTTTATCTTGTTTTAAAGGTCAAGTATCAAGATTGAGATGGTCTCCTTGAAGCACTTTCCAGTCTCTCACACCAGGATAGGCTGCACCCTAAATACGTAGGTAATTCTGAAAGTAATGCCTCCTATTTATGTAGCTCTCAGTGGGTAAAGTGATGTACACTATCTTTTGGGGTAGGAAAGATGTGGTTCTTCTGGATTTCCTGGAACCTGGACAAAAAATCAACTCTGACTGTCACATCACAATGCTGACTAAGTTGAAGACTCAAACATCCAGAGGTAGACCAGAGAAGAGAACAACCTTTTTCTTGCAACACAACTGTGCCAGGACCCATGGCAGTTTGAAAACTGTGACGCACACTCTCTATCTTGTCTGGACTGTCCTACTATACCCACCATATAGTCCAGATTTGGTGCCTTCTTACTTCCATCTGTTGGAGTTGATGAAAGATGGATCGTGTGGGCAACATTTTTCTAGCAAAGATGCCATCATAGCAGCTGTGCGACAGTAGGTCATCTCCATTGGCTGTAGATTTTTAAGAATGCAGCATGCTGGCTCTTGTTCATCACTGGTGAAAATTTTCAGCTCTCTCAGAGTTCAGTCTTCTGCTAATCATAATAATCCAAAATGCTGTTGTGTTCCTACTCAGTTTCTCCCTCACTATTGCAATCACATCTAATAACACACTCTTTTGGAGTAATCTTTCTATTTTTCATATCAAGGGATACTCAGACATAGGTTATAATTGATGTTGCCTTAAACTGTACCTTAATAAACTTCAGTGAATTTGTTCTCATCCCTCTCATGTCAGTCCCTGCTCATTTTACAAAAAAAACCTTATCTCAGCATCTCATGATGCAAATCCTCCCCAGAAGCTTCAATGAAGCTGAAAAAGCATATTAGCTTGAGACAGCCAAATTAGCCTAATAATTTCTTTATTAGCTGTATGTACATAATGATGAAAATCTGGTCACTTTTTACACGAACACTGAAAATCATTCCTTTCCTTTCAGAGACTTTGTGTTATAGTTATCAACAACACAGATATGAGGAGTGTACCCAACATGTGTGCGCCACCTCAACATGGCTGTATATCTGACAGTCACTTAGAAGTCATGAAAATGAAGTGTCTATGAGACTGTAGTTCTCAGATGCACTTCTTGTATGTACTTGTAGGACAGACTAGTGAACCACAGTGTAAAGTTGAATCTAACTGACACTGTTACAAGTCTGTGCATACTGAATAAATGCTAGGGCCTGTGCAGGTGTATGTCATGGGTATTAAAGCTGTGCCTTTTGATTGACTGTCTTTAAAGCATTAGGCAGTTGAATGCAGGCCTGATACTACAGAGTAATGTCTCATTTCTCAACTAAGCTAAAGTGGACTGTGCTATCTTGGGAGAGCAGTAGATGAACAGATTTCAAACAGAGACCAAGAATAGCTTTGGTGTAGTTCTGAAAAGGAGTGAATTGAGGTCTCCTATTTGCAAGAAATCTGGGAATCAAGAGTTATGGGAACAGGAATTGCAAATTGACTTACTGAGATAAGTCTTCAAGGAATATATTTATAAACTCACTCTCTTTCAGTGTAAAAAAAGTGACTTTTTTTTTCAAATAATAAAGTAACAAATTCTACCAGCTTTTATATGTTTATAACGGGGGAAAAATAACAGCCTTCCATTTCTACTTTTCATTACTACCATTCAGCACACATGCTAAAAATTACTGTTTAGTTCAAATATCACCTCACAACGACTTCAAAATGATCAGCATGCGTATCAAGAATAGGAGAGTTTCGTCCATTTGTTCTAAACTCTGAAATAAATACTTTTTTTTCTTACCTCATTCAAATTTACAAGAAAATCCATTTCTATAATGACTCGCTCCTGTACTATAAATTAGTTTTATTAGATAACAGCATTTATGTCCTCATGTTAGTTACAGTTAGCTCTCACACATTCATGTCATTCCCTGAAGAAAACTAGTCCCTCTGTAGTGCCTTCCTCCCCTCAGTCAGACCAACACTCCCTCCCAAACTTACCGAGGGTGCACTCAATTCTCTCATCAAGGTCATTAATAAAAATGTTGAATAGGAGCGGCCCCAGAGCCAAGTTCTGGGGGAATCTCAGCTTATTGCCTCTCTTCTTTGGACTGCAGAAAAACTGATGTACCAAGGATAGTAGCCTCTGCATAGAGGTTCATCAGGGTAAGTGATCAGCTGCACCTTTCCTCCCAGGTGAGGCAATGGTTTGTCAGTAAAAGGGCAGAAAATCTCCTCTTATAAACTGCCCCAAGCAGCCTCACGGTAGTGGGCAACACCATGGTCCCTGAAAGCCCAGTACAGAGGGCTTGAGTAGTCTGCAGCTGAGAGCTGCTCTGGGGAATTCTGCCTGTGCAAAAGGTTGACTTTTCACTGGGAGCTACTGAGTCCAACATGACACAGCTGCCAAAGGCCGCACACAGGGTGCATGGCTGTGCTGCACTATGTTGTGCTGTTCTCCACGTTCCCTTAACCGGTGATGGAGGTCCCTTTCTGCTCCTCAGTAGCACAGTAGTGCTCTGCTGTATAAACTGATTCTCGTGCTCTAATCCTGGAAAATGTCCCTACAAAGCAGGGGCAGCATTATCCTTGTCTTTGGCAATGATGATGTTAAATGTGTCCTGTTGTACCTATACTGATGAGGCATTCCTCAAGATTTTAGGTTTTAGATTCAAGATTCAAGGTTTTAGATGCAAAAGTCTATGCATTATCTTCTGTTACTACAGCAATCCTAATTTTTGCACATTATGATTCTTGTCAGAAGCCAAAGCACAGCCCATGGGGAAAGCCAAGAGGAAGGACTCAGGTTTCATGTATGTATATGTACTGTATATATATGTGTGTGTGTGTATGTATATGTACTAGAATATAACTACTATAACTACATGTAGTATGTATACATGTATATATACACATATACATATGTACATAGTACACTCCTGAAAACATCAGGTAGAGAAAGAAGCAGAAGCAGAAGCTCATTTGGGTTTGTGTCTGTTTACTCTCCCAGGAATGCTTCTGCTGGCAGTGCTCATCAGGCAGGCACATGCTGCTGCTCTAGCTGACTGCCACAACAGTGCCTCCAAAGGACATGCTGCCACCCTGCCCTGCTGTTATCTTACTCCTGTATACTGCTGCCTGCGGGTCAAAAGCCACACATGTGCAAGTATGGGATGTGAAGAAAAGTTGAACACAGGGAGGAATCACCAAGCTCATTTGAACATCCAAGGATCAGAAATAAAGCTGCGTCACTGCAGATCATGCATAATGAATAGAAGTCCTTTTGAGCAAACACTGCTCAGTCATAAAGTGAAGTCAGTGGCCTGTACATGATGTTTTATGATCCAGGAGTTTCTACGCTTACAAACTGCACCTTTATATTTTAAGCACTTAAAATGAGCTTGCTTACTTGGCATAAAAATTAGATATCCACATCAAAGGAAAACAAATACTATAGTTCTGCAGTCATCTGCCTTGTTCCAGAGAAGAACATTTACTTTTGCAAAGCAGCAGCATACAGCACAGCCCCAGCTCAAGGGAGCATCCAGCCACAGTCAGAGCATCATGCTGCATGGAGCTTCAGCAACCACAGGGTGATGGCCACTGCGCACAGGGTCCTCACAGGCATGTCAACAGAGCTTGGCCAGCAGCTGGGTATCCAGAAGGGAATGGAGCGCTGTGCTCCCACCGGCCTCACAGAGGCTGCAGGTGCTGGACAGCTGTCACACTCAGCCAGATGTACCCCAAATGGCCCTGTCACTCAGACGTATACTTCACAGCAACATATGCAAGCTTCTGATAGAAAATCAAATGTTATCTTTTCTTCCAAGTTTGGTCTCCTCAACAAAGAAGAAGGATTTTGACAGCTGCAGACCTCACACGTCAAGAAAAAGCATAGAAAAATTTGAGTTATTAAAAGGCAGAAAATGAAAAGAGCACTTAATGGAGTATATGCTCTGATGGGGCTCTTTGTTTAGGACTAAATCCTTGACTCTGTGCTGTGTCATAACTCCAAACTACAGGAATTGCTCCAGTCAAGTGATCTGGAACCCCAGTCAGTGGAGGGACATTAGCACTGCAAGATCACATATCTACTTTATTAACTTAGAGCACATTAGTATTGTTTCTTTGTATAGAAGATGTGTATTAGCAATGCAAGCTCACAGCCTTTAGACTAATTTCAACCTCTGTGCAGCTCTACCAAAGATTGTATTATGAAAGATTTCTTTTAAGCACTGAACCGTGAGTTGTTTTTCATCTTTAAAAAATAAATCCTCTCTAGGAATCTTTTCAAGATGAATCTTATTGGCAGCAACTTCCAGCTATCATGATCAGTCACTGAGAGATGAGCAAAGTATTCTGTATAACAGAACTGATTACTTTTTCCTGGAAAAGCTGATCTTCCCAAATTGTTTTTAGATATCTCTCTTACAAAAGAATGGGTTCTTAAACGTCGTTAGCAGGAGTACATTTGTACTTGTACACTTTTATAAATTTGTCCCTCAGAACTCTGATGGTTAGCTTTTTTTTCTCAGAGGTTGTTTCGAAAATATAGTGTGCAAATGGAAGAATAAGGAAATGCTTATTAAAAATAAGGAAAAAAATAAACTGGAAGAAACTTTCACCACAGGTTAAGCAAGTGCTCATAAATATTATAAATAACAAAACGTAAGCAATTAGGCCTCAATTGTTTTTATCTAAAATATAAAAAAAAAAAAACCACCACTTCCATTTACAAACTGTTATTAAGTAGTATCTGTGTGGTCCTAAATTATCTGCAGTTAGCAATATAAGGTGGACAACCACACACACCACCCGATATGATGTCACACAATGGCCCATTCGGTCTTACAAACATGACTGAAATGGATGCACACCTGCAGCATCACAGCTGTGAGTTTGGTTCACGTTCTCTTGCATGGTATTTCAGTGGCCTTTTTAGTCCTGGCATTAGGAAATGAATCCTACACCATAAATTTTGTGTCCTAAAATCAAATCAGAGAATCATTTGAGTTGGAAGGAACTCCTAAAGGGCATCTTGTCCAATCCCCATGCAATAAACAAAGACACCCACAGTTCAATTAGTTGCTCAGAGCCCCATCTAGCCTGACTTTCAGTGTCCCTAGGGACAGGGCATCCACCACCTCTCCAGGAAACATGTTCTAGTGATTCCAGTGCAACCCATTTGTCAGAAGTCACTACAGACACATTAGGATGACAGGTTACCTTTAGGTCTTGCCTTCCTTTCATTTACCTGTGTTCATTGTGGGTACATGTTGGGTGGGAGCTTTTCACTGATGGCCCCTTATTTCCTTTAGACCTTCCCAGATGTTGCTTTTTTTTTTTTTTTTTTCTCCTGACCTCTCCAATGCTATGAACCAGAGATAAATCCTCTCAAGGATTCCCACCTCCTGCAGATTCCCAGGCATCCTTCCATGGGGAGCTCAGTCTCAGGGTCCTGGTGGGTTCTTGTCTTTGTGCTTCATGCAGCCACCAGGCTGCCATCCTGCCACTTGTGCTGCTCCTTTCCCCTCTTCCTGCCTCTTCAAATGGGCCATCAGATGCTCAGCAAGCAACATCAAACAAGGCAGGTGAGTGTCCCTGAGCTACTCTTTGTCAGCCAGCTCTGAACTCTTTCTGGCTCTGTATCTTCACTGAGCACTCCTTTCTGCCAGCAAGCAAAACCAATTTTGCCTTCACCTATGGAATCCCAGTACTCCTATGATCTCTTTCTTTTCTAAGATTTTAAAGACTCAGCCAAGGTCAAAAGGCAGTATAGGTAACAGTAGTAACTATTTCCTAGGGCTGCTTGGTGGGTGAGTTCCAAGGACCTAAACTTTCCTGGAGAAAACAACGTAGCACAGGGGCTGGGCCTTGTACTGGGCACTGTACTGGGCTCATCACTACAGGGATGCTTTGCAGCCACTTCCTTCCCTCTTTTTGTGTGACTGAATGTTAGGGGTAACTGTGTGTGAACGGACTGGAGGAAAACATCACTTAACTTCAAAGCAATTACAAAAACCTGTTATGCATAATTCAGGTACCTTCCTGGAGTTATACAAGCACACAGCTCCCTGGCCCTCTGTGTCCTGCAGGAAGCCAGCACTGCTCATCAGGGCTGGCAAGGTGGCAGCACGCCCAGACGCCATGTTTGCAGAGAGACACTGGCCTCCTGACTCCCAAAGCTGCCTGCTGATCATCACACCTTCTTCACAAAGGGAACAGTACCTGGCAGTGTGGGCTTGTAAAAACAAAGATGGTACCCATGTTATACATGCCAGATATGCTGGTGTTGATAATATTCTCTACCTCTGTCATGTTGCTTGCTAGGGGCTACTGAAGAAATTCTATGAGCCCAAAAGATTTGAATTCTCCATAGCTTTGCAAAACTGAATTGGATGAGCACAGTTGTCTCTGTAAAATGAAGTTTTCATGGAATCACAGGAACATTGAGCTTGGAAAAGACTAACTAAGATCATGTAGTCCAACCATCAACCCATTCCTGCCATGCCCACTAACCATGTCACTCAGTGCCGTGTCTACACAGCTCTTGGTTAGTGGGCATAATAAACGTGATTGGTGGGCATGGGACCCTGACCCCACCACCTCCCTGGGCAGCCCATTCTAGTGCCTGACCACTCTTTCTGAGAATACATTGTTCCTAATATCCAGCCTGAATCTCTTCTGGTGCAACTTGAGGCCATTCCCTCTCATCTGATCACTGTTAACTAGAAGAGGCTGATCCCCACCTTGCTATAACCTCACTATAGATAAAACTCATAGGCAGCAAAGACCCTTTAAAATAAAATCAGGACAAGGGCTGAAAGTGCCAGGAGTTTCTGTGTGGCACCTCGGAGCTGTTATTTTGATCTTTCCTAATGTATTTCCAAAAGCCTCAGGAGTCAAGTGCTCATCCTTTGCTTCACTGAAACTGCTGTGTCTGTGCAGTTCACTTTCTACAATGAAAAGGTAGTACGTATGCCTGAAATGACAGGTGAAACATATCTGGCTTTTTTTATCTAATGTAACAGATATATTAATGAGAAATCTGCCCATTTTGACTCTTTCCCCTATTTAATTTTACAAAACCGAATACTTCATAATATGCTGAGGGCAAAGATACACCACGACTCACTTTGTTTTGGCCAGAAACAGGCAGCAGCATAGCTGTCAAACTGTGTGCTGTCACAAACTAGTCAAGTTCTGCTGCTCACAAGGACACACAGCCCCACAGGAGCACCCAGCATGCCCTAGCATTGCATGGAATGGAGTATGACAGAGCCTCAGTGCTCCTTGGCTGCAACACATCCCTTATACTCAAAGCATGTCAGATACTGGCCTTGAGCACCCATTGCACCTGGCTGCCCTTGTATTTTTCCTAGATATCATGTACCAAATATATATATTTATATACCAGCTGTGGAAGATCTCACAGAGAAAGTTTCTCAGCTCTGTTTCAAAGGAAACTATGCGTTTCACGTTCATTGCTCATGTGCAGTACCTGGGCAGTGACAGATCACTGAACAATGTCCCTTGCAGATTTCTACATTCAGAGTTAGTAATGTTTTACCTATTCTCACGAAATTTTGCTGGATATATTTTGTATATTTAACTTATCGCAGAGAAAATTGCTGCCAGCTGTTTTCTGCTAGCACTCTTCCCCAAACAACTCTGTAGGATTTTGTGACATCTAGATTTGATGTAACTGTTCTGAAGAGAACAAAAGTAGTTTTGGAGGTAACTGTACAAGTAATCAGGGATTGTGCAAACTTCGCATAACTCCATTCCTACCAGCAGGTACAGGCTTTTTGCAAAGGAGTCTCCTTATTCTATTGACTCCAAAAAGAACTGTCATTTTTTCTACTGCCAAGGAACACACTTGTTAAATTTGCTTTATGGTAGAGGAAAGAAGAGGAAAGATTGATTGAAAGCTTGATTTTTAAGGTCAAAATTTCTTACCTGTTCGGTTGAAGAGCTATATGCATTTGTACCTGGAATTGTAATGTTACAGTTTTTAACATCGGCGTACTAAAGGAGTTTGCTGTTCAAGATGATGTTGGATGAGGTCTGAGCAGACTGATCTAGTGAGTGTCAACCCTGCCTACAGCAAGGGGGTAGGAACTGGGCAGTCTTTAAAGACCGTTGCAACCCATACCATTCTGTGATTCTATGATTTTCCATGTCAAAGCATATATATATTAAACTGCTTCTTTGTCACAAATCTGTGTTTGTACTTTCAAACTCCAGAAAGTGCCTTATACCCTCTGGGTGTGATAACCTTGCAGAAAGAGTCAACAAACTTTTTTTAGATGCCAGGAGGTATCTGAGACATCTGAACAGAGCTGAGAGATGGTGCAGGACCTCTGTACCCATCTGGAGAAGCAACCAAGAGGCCTCCAGGCAAACCTCGTCTGCAGTTCTCAGATTGTACAGAGTGCATGCATGGAGGCAGTGAAACCCCAACTCATGTGTCCTCCCATCAGAACTCCAGCTCACCTGTAGCCTGATTTCTCTTCTTTGACCTACAGAGCTGTGGAAATCTTGCAGTGGAGTTGATGGACAGAGTACTGGCACTCCTTGACATGCTGCATGGGCTTGGAAAGTAGACATTCCCAAGCTGGAGAGGTTTCTGCTCACATTGTGTTTGGAGGTAAGCTAGTGCTGGAAACCTAAATTATGTAAACGAGGTTTTCCAATGAACCCTGTCTCCCTGCTAGAGCAAAACATCTAAGATAAGGCTTTGATTTGCTCACTATACAATTCAGAGTAATACTCAAATCTGTAAATGTCATCCAGTTAAAACTGAACTCTGAACACGAACATGTTTAAATCCCCAAGAATAGCTAAAGAATCAGGGAAATTACTCCCTCAGAAGCCTTCACACTGCCTTGCTTGTGAGACAATATATCTCTGATATCGGTACGTGATCCAAGACTGTGTGATGTAATTTATTGCAAGCAGCTTTTAAGGAATGAAATGTATTATTTTATGTAAGCACAGCAAAGCCCAAAGATACAATTGCTTGAACTGGTTAGGAAAGCTGACAGGTGTTTTAAAGCCACCTTTTCTCCTGACTGTCTGCACAGTAAAGCGTTGAAGCATATTTAATGCTCTTAAGAATAGAAAGAGAGTCTGCGAACTTCATGGTTTATCACATAGGTGGCTGAATGTCTTCTACAGAAAGCTTAATCTGCCAATAAATTACTGAGTTTCTGGAGAAATCCTGTGACTGCTGTTTTATATTGGCATTAAAGACCTTAGAACTGGACAAGGATACCACTATCCTAACGACATAAAAAACAGGCATCTGCTCATTGAAGAGGAACATAAGAAACACACACTGTCCAATCCACCCTGCTGTCTAACAGACAGATATACAAGGGCAGAGCTCCTGCCTGCCTCACCCTGAATTCTCAGCAGCCTTTAGCATAGGCAATGGAGCAAGTGACATCAGGCACTTAGGTTCCGTTTTCATTGCTGCAGGCAGCTAGCATGCTCTGATTCCTGCTAACACCTTCATATAGAGATGGTTCTTGTTACCACAAATACTCAGTAATACTATGTACAGTAGTCTTACTGGAATGATCTCTGACCCAAAGGAACTATATACTAAAGTAAGAACACTCCAGTTGCATGACCTTGCTGGAGACAGCCTATAGAAGAGATAAAGAAGGCAATTCAAACTCACATACCTTGGGGCAAAATTAAATTCACTCAGCCTTGAAGGCCTATCTTCAATGAACAGTTTCTACCTTCCTCCTTAGCAAGGGTTTGGGTGAAATCAGGATGGTGATGGCACAGAAGACCAAGAGCAGAAGCAAGCAGGCACCTTGGACAGCCAAATAAGATGTGCCGTCAGCACTTAGCCCCACTACAAAACACCAAGTGTACAACACATCACTAGGATAAAATGACCTGCACCCATTGCCTTTGCTTCAATCAGTGTGGTTCCAAAAGCTTTTTTTTGCCCTTCAGTATCTCAACAAGTATTTGTAACTTTACACAGGTGGTGCACACTGAACCCAGAGCAAAACTGGGCTAGAAAAACATTAGTCACTTGACTCATTTAACATGCCTGGAGACATTTTCAGTAAATCTGTAAGGGATCAGGACAGCAGGATGGTGTTCATCACCAGTATAGTATGTTAGTCCATGAAATGCAAGATACGTTTTATCTTGCTATCACATGTCCCATGTGTGCTCCTGAAGTAGGGTGTAAGAGAAACAAAAATAGAAAGAAAGCCATTACATAGGTGTACAATAATGAAATAACTCCATCTTTATATTCCTCTTCTCAGGTTCTGACTGCCATCCAACTGCAATTTTCACTAAATATTGCATCAGTGTTTTGCAGGGTATACTCTTCTGGTGCGCTCTGCTTGGGCAAGAACTCCATCTGAATCTCAGTTCCTCTTCTTCTGCCTCCTGCAGGGAAGTGTTACAGAAATCCATCTTTTATGCACACAGCCCTTATTAGAAATCTGATGAAACACTTACAGAGATAATGTTACTTTCCGGTTAAGTCATTTGCATCAGATGTAATTGTTATTTATTCACATGCTTTGTTAAAGCACATCAAGACATGCATGGCAATGTTGCAGGTACTGAAATCAGATGAATCAGATTCAGAACATCTTTGTGCGCAGGCACACTGGGTTCACTGCCTATTTGATGGGCATCTCATCCAGACAGCAGACAAAAAACATTTCCAGTATCACCTTTGCTTAAGTGCACTGATTAAGTCACTTAAAGACTGAAGGATTTGATTGGTTATACCTAGCTGATGTATGTGACCACAGCAACACTGAAGCTGCAATGGATTTCTAGCACAAATGACAGCATAGAAACACTGCTTCAGCATAGCTGTGCCTTTAGCTGAAATTCCAGCCCTGGGACTCTGCCAACAAGTGTGGTCTAACACCCCTTCCTTGCAAGCCCTTCTAGGGTAGAAGGATCGTCTCTTTCTACACCTTACTTATATTTGATCAGGAATATATCTTTTGGAGCAATGAAAATTTTGCTCAGAAGCAGATAATAGTACAGCCCAGATAGCTATTTTGAAACTATACTAACAGCATAATAGAGAAGTGATGTGTGGAGACCTGACGTGAACTCAAATCTCTGATTTGCTCTCCATTTTCTTATATCTTGTAAATCTTTTTAATCATCTGAAACTTCTCAGTTGATGAAAATCAAAATCAACCGAGTACATAAAAGATGTACTATCTTAATTTTTTTTTCCCCAGAATCATTTTACTTTCTCTGACAGTGATGTCACTTGTACAACTTCCATGTTTTCTATGGTACTCTCTTGTTGTCATGGTTTTGTAATTTTGCTGTTGGTATTCCACATCATAACATCATGTACAGTACGGGTACTTAAAGAGTTAATACTCCAGTTCTATGAATTGACAATCTTCCAGATACTTGCTTCTCAAAAGAGAAGAACTACATATCCCAGAGGACCTCACAGTCAGAGAAGGAAGATACATCACGGAAGTAACAGGATCTGGTTCTTTTTGGCTCTCTCCAAGTTCTGCGCATTCATCAGGTAGGCCCTTTGGTTTCGGAAACTTTCTCTCTCTTATTT
Source organism: Bambusicola thoracicus (assembly GCA_002909625.1). NCBI lineage: Eukaryota > Metazoa > Chordata > Aves > Galliformes > Phasianidae > Bambusicola > Bambusicola thoracicus. The sequence goes on along the minus strand of PPHD01005544.1, from coordinate 7,574 downwards.
TGTTTGATTTATTACCCTTACTTGCAATTAGATTGTATTATATTGTGTTATCTTGCATTCTGATATCATAGTTAGTAAATAAATTTTCTTCCTTAGATTGCTGCCGCTGCTCCATTCTTTTTCCCTCTCTGAGCCCAGCTCCCGTTCCCCTATCCCTTTCCCTTTTCCATTCCCATTTTTGGGAGCCAGGAGGCCCACAGGCCTACTGCCCCCCAGTCACAGGTATAGATTTATTTAGATTGATCTAGATAACTCCATGACATTTCTATAGACAGAAGTCTTAAAGGAGAGGACAGCAATGTATTAATGTAGAATGTTTCTTGTTATAATTTCCTAAAAACTGAATTTGCAAAACAGCAGTTCAGTAAAACAGCAGGCTCATAAGCATGTGTAGTATCTCCAACACAACGTTATGACAAGACAAAGATAACTTCCTTGAACCAATCTTGCCTACAAGTTTGAAGTTTTATATTATGCCACAACATAAACATACATACAGATGTCCCAGTCTGCCAGTGACCTTGTGCAAGCTACAGGAGCTCCTGATTCTCCAGAAAGTGAGAGAGCATCATCTCAGACCACGCCACTGGTCCAGGGACAAACATGACAAGCTATCAGGTTGTTTGATCATCTGATCTCATCAGTGAGAGTTATAAAATGCATGTTATGTAGTACACTTCATAACATTTTTCCAGTTAAGTGTCTGAGCTCTTCATCATAGCGTCAGTCTTTCTGTCTTCTGAGTTACCACATGTGTGCTCACATCATTGTCTTGACTTATTATGGGAAACTACATTTGAAACCCCATGTAAAATATATAGGCTAATCATAGCAGAAAGGTTGAATGTATAGTAAATTGTAACTGCACCACAGAGTGAAATAATTTAATTAGAATTGTTTAGGTGGACTGATGATTTTATTGAAAGGTGATTGCAGTGGGGATTGGTCTCTTCACGGTGGTGACAGATGACAGGACAAGGGGAAACGGCCTCAAGTTGCATCAGGGGAGGTTTAGGCTGGATATCAGAAAAAAATCTTTACAGAAGGTGTTGTTAAGCACTGGAAAAGGCTTCCCAGGGAGGTGGTTGAGTCACCATCCCTGGATGTGTTTAAAAACCACCTGAATGTGGTGCTCAGGGATATCATTTAGTGGAGGGTTGTTAGATCTAGGGTTGTATTGGTTAGGTTGTGTTTGGACTTGATGATCTTGACGGTCTTTTCCAACCTGAGCAATTCTATGATTCTATGATTGTTTTTTGCTTTTAATTTCATGCCTTTTTCCTATCCTCCTTTCTTCAGTTTTGTACATTTTACAGCAGTACAAACAATGCTCTCTGACAAGTAATTGCCATAATTATGTCACCACTAAATCAGTCTGCCTCATGAACTCTTGAGGCTGCTGTCCAGTGACTCACTGTGGTATCACGCTTCAAAGTAATTTAACTTCCTCCTATCCAACCTGTGAAGGATCTGTGGAAAGGTGAATCAGAAGAAATCTTCATTAGTTAAGCTATACAGTATTTACTTCCCTTATAGCAAGGGCTTTATTATCATTATAATCTGTGAGATGAATGTAAAATGTATATCAAAGTTCAGTATCAATCATTTGTGCCATAGCAAGGAGAAACCACCAAAATAGAATACTCATCTATAGATGATTTCAGTGGAAGGTGAGAATTTCAAGAAGACTTAACTTTCAAAGGCCTTAAGACATCTGAGCCTACCAGTCTAAATAAGGAACAGACAGGCAATCTGGAGTAGAGTAAGTAAATACTGCAATTATTTTTTCAAATAGACATTTTGCATGGACACTAAAGGAAAGATGTTCAAAAGTGTTCAACATACAGTTCTGCTTGTTTTATCAATATGTTCCCTCTCTATTTAGAACAAATATCCTCCTCTCATCTAAGCGCAAGAGAGTTGACACTGGTCATTATGGTGTATTGAACAGAATAGCATGTATAGTTTAATTTTTTTATTAAAAATCTCTGTATCTCTACAGCCAAATGTCTCCTCATGCTGGAGATACAGTAAAGCCCATTTATCCAAATTCCGTTACAAATACCTTGGAGCTTTGACAAGTTGGAGACTTATTGATCTAAATGAAACCAGGAAAGTTTATGAGTGCTATTAGGCTTCTTCATGCCTTGCATTACTGACAGAAAAGCAGTGAGTACCCCTTGTGCTTCTTGTGTGACCTCTATGAGCGGTATCTTATTCAGTGAAAACATCATAACATTTTAATATTTATGATTCTGCAGGGATTTTTTTTTTAATAAATCATTTACTTCAGACGCAGCATCACATTAAAATAAGGCTATAACTTTTAAAATAACTTTTACATTGTTATCTCAATGTGCATGATTTAATTTCTATACATAACACAAAGTAGTGGAGATCACATTTTTCCTTCCAGAGTTATCCCTATTGCATTATAGTAGCCTATAAACTTCTTTCATTTCTTTCCTTCCTTGACTCAAAAACTTCTCAATTTTCTCACAAAATATTACTTTCAATACATCATGGGGGCCTGAAAGAAAGTTAGGCTAAGATTCTCTACTGAAGTGTGTAGTGATAGGACAAGGTGTAACAGTTTCAAACTACAAGAGGGGCGCTTCAGACTAGATACTACCAAGAAGTCTTTACTCAGAGCATGGTGAGGCACTGGCCCAAGCTGCACAGAGAAGCTGTGGATGCCCCATCTCCAGAGCTCTTCAAGGCCAGGTATCTGTGGCAGGAGGGTTGGAACTAAATGATCTCTAGAAGTTCTTTCCAGCACAAACCATCCTGTGATTCCACAATTATGTTAGAAAATAAAACAAGCATGTTATGCTTTCCTCCCTTAGATTTTTGGAACTGATTTTCATCTGGCCAGATAAAGCCTGGCATTTCTTAAAATTTATCCATAAAAGATATTGAGGAGCTATACACTCTAGAAACCAAAAACCTTACAAAAGAATCATTGTGTTCTTTCATCACAGTTAGATTCACCACAATTTGTATGAGACATCAAAATGCTGCAAGAATCAGCTGCATAAAAAACAACAAGAACAACAACAACAAAAACTAGAGCTATAATTTGGTAACGCATTCACAGAAGGATTGGGAAGTCTATTGGAACAAAATTAATCTCACTTTTTGAACTAAAGATCTTACTGAAAGTCCGCCACTCTGCTCTGTGGAGCTATATGTATATGTAATCAATTAAAAACACTGATAGAAATACCTATTTGGTGTCTGCATATGATGTGGCATGAATTGGGCATTGAAAGTTACAACCTAGAGGGCATTGCTAATTTTACAGAACATGTAGTTTTTAAACAGTCTCCCAGTCTCTCCCTTGAATCGCTTACACATTTTTTTGAATGCTCATTCAATGATCATGTTGTCAGTCTCCCTGAGTGTACTCTTCATCACTTCACTCAGAATCTGTTTTTATAATATTTTGAGGAAACCTTCCCCAAAGCCAGTGAATACTGAGTGGCAGGGAGTGTGGAGAGACTTCGGAGAGATTTTAGAGAGACAGGTATTGTCGGTGTCACGGAACTTTACTCCTGAACACTTGCAAAATTCTAAGAACTTAAACATGTATTTAAGACATGTTGTGGCTCAGGTGGATCTGAGATATTATCTGGGGCCTGGCCTGGCTTATGCCTACTGGTCCTTATTCAATACTATCCCAGAGAGGGAATCTCTGAAACTGAACAAGAGAGTCTCCAAGAGAAAGTGTGAACCAAGAGAGCCTACAAGCCAAAAGGGGGAGAATCTAAGAGAAAGTCCAAACTGAGGGGGAGAATCTCCAGGTCCAGAGTCTCCTAGTTGAGAAAAGAATCTCCAGACTGATCAAGAGAGTCTCCAAGCTGAGAAAGAAAGCCTCCAAGCCAAAAGGGAAAATCTCCAAGCTGAGGGAGAAAAAGTCCAAATTGAGAGAGAGAATCTCCAACTTGAACAAGACCTCTTTCAATCCAAGCGCGGCACCTTCCAATCCAAACTAGACCTTTACTAGTCTGAATGAGACAGTGTCTAGTCTGAATGAGACAGCCTCCAATTTGAACAAGACAGCCACCAAGTCAAGCTGGAGAGAAAGAGCACTGAAACTGAGAAACCTGATCCATCACAGGAGGTAACCAGTCAGTTGCTCCTGTAAGGGGACAGAAATTGATCACCTTGTGCAGAATGGAAGAAAGAGGAGGAGGAGAAAGGAGAGGAAAAAGATCCAGGGGAATGGTCCACACCAAGACCACTGTCACCAACACCAAGGAAGGCAACAGAAAAAGCTAAAAGAGAAGAGGAGGAAGGAGAGGAAGAAGATCCAAGGGAGGAGCCATTAACAAGACCAGTGTCACTCACCAACTGGGAAGCCTTGCTAAGAACTCAGCCACTGATTAGTATTAGTATTAGTAGATGTCAGGATGAGGCCTTCACCCTCTGGAAGTGGATGGTATTAATTTTAAGAGAAAAATACCCTGTCAAAGATGATCTGATGCCTAAAGAAATAGACTTCTATGGAAAAAAGCATCCTTCATTTGAGAGAATGCACCATGGTGGAAATGTTATGTGACCCCACATTCATTCCTGATGATCCATACTGAACATTATCCTGAGAGAGTCAGGTTTACACCAAGTATGTAGCAGAAATTCAGAAGTACTGCACCAGATAAATACATCAGTACACTAGCAGGAATGTATGGCAGAGGGCAAAGAAGACCCCTCTTATTTGAACCAATTATTAGACTTCATGACTTCATGACATTTAACCCCTCCACAAGTTTATGTTTCAGCCACATTGAAAGTAACTGAAAGACTGGATGGAATAGAGACTAAACAAGATGATGTGATGGAGGAACTGTCTACTGTGCTCCATCGTGATGAAATCGGTGAACCTATGGTGGCATCAGAGTCACCTGAGGAGGATAAGCATTATCAAAACAATCTAGACACCTGATGAGGATAAGGATTATCAAAACAATTTACTAAAGGAGCTGATCAAATTGATTTCTTCCTGACCTGCATCATCCACTATCTCAGATATTGAAAGCAGATGTCCTCCTGCTTGAGCAAGTGACAACAGTAAATCTATGACACATATTGCCCTGTGGAATTACCTACGTGAGCATGGAGAAGCTATGAAGAAGTGGGATTAAAAACCCACTTCTTCATTATAAGCATGGGTAAAAAAACTGAAAGATCAACAACCAAGGTGAACTTCTCCAAAAAAGGTGGTCACTCCAGTTGCTGTGGAACATGGCAAAAGCCGTAAGAAACCTGATTGTGACTCACAGGAGGAGAACGATAGACCTAACAATCAGAGAAGCCTTGCCCCCAAGACAAGGGGTAGGGGGAAGAACAATAGAGTACATTGGACTGTGTGGATTCGATGGCCTGGCACATCAGAATCACAGAAATGTGAGGCACTGCTGGACACTGGTGCACAATGCACTCTAATGCCCTCAAATCACCAAGGGACAAAATCGATTTATATTTCTGGGGTGACTGGGAGCTCTGAAGAGTTGACTGTGTTAGAGGCCAAAATAAGCTTCACTGGTAAAGACTGGCAAAAACACCCTATTGTGACTGGTGCAAGGATTCCATGTATACTTGGTATTGATTACCTTAGAAGGGAGAATTTCAAGGATACCAAGGGGTATGGACGGGCCTTCGGAGTAGCTGCTGTAGACAAAGAAGATGTTAAGCAGCTGTTGGTTTTACCTGGCCTATTAGAAGATCTGTTGTGGGGCTGTGGATGTGGAAAGGCAATAGGTACCAATTGCTACAAAAACGGTGCACAGACAGCAGTACTGCACCAACAGGGATTCCTTGCTCCCCATTCATAAGCTGATTCATCAACTAGAGAGTCAAGGAGTGATAAGCAAAACTCACTCACCTTCTAACAGCCTTATATGGCCAGTGCGTAAAGCCAGTGGAGAATGGAGGCTGACAGTAGACTACTGTGGCCTGAATGAAGTCACACCCCCACTAAGTGCTGCTGTGCTGGACATGCTAGAACTCTAATATGAACAGGAGTCAAAAGCAGACAAGTGGTATGCCACAGCCACTGACACTGCTAACACCTTCTTTTCCATTTCTTTGGCCACAGAATGTAGGTCAGTTTGCTTTCACCTGGAAGGGTGTTAAGTATACTTTAGAACTGTTTGCCCCAGGGGTGGAAATAGTCCAAACATTTGCCATGAGTTGATCCAAACTGCACTGGAACAGGACAGTACTCCCAAGTACATTGGGACCTGCAGTACATTGATGACATTGCTATGTGGGGCAACACAGCAGGGGAAGTTTTCATGCAAGGAGAGCAAATAATCCAGACCCTTCTGCAAGCTGGTTTCTCTATTAAGTGAAACAAAGTGAAAGGACGAGCACAGTAAAATCAGTTCCTGGATGTAGGCAAGATGGATATCGTCACATCCTGACAGATGTGGTCAGCAAAATTACTGCCATATCTCTGCCCACTAGTAAGAAAAAGACACAGTCATTTCTGGGTGTAGTGGGCATTTGGGGAACACAAGGAAATTTTGCATACCATATGAGACCATGTGGAAGAACAAAAACTGAGGAGAGTGGACTGAAGAGGCTGCCATTTCTCAGAGACTAATTGGGTATGGGCTAGCTGGTGGTGAATGATCATAGAATCATAGAATTGCTCAGGTTGGAAAAGACCATCAAGATCATCAAGTCCAAACACAACCTAGCCATACTACCCTAGATCTAACTACCTTCCACTAAATCATGTCCCTGAGCACCACATCCAATCCGTTTTTAAGCACATCCAGGGATGGTGATGCAACCACCTCCCTGGGAAGCCTTTTCCAGTGCTTAACAACACCTTCTGTAAAGATTTTTTTTCTGATATCCAGCCTAAACCTCCCCTGGTGCAACTTGAGGCCATTTCCCCTTGTCCTGTCATCTGTCACCACTGAGAAGAGACCAGCTGCACTCTCGCTGCAATCACCTTTCAGGTATTTGAAGAGAGCAATAAGGTCTCCCCTCAGCCTCCTCTTCCCCAGGCTAAACATCCCCAGTTACTATAGTCGCTCCTCATAGGGCATATTCTCCATGCCCTTCACCATCTTTGTTGCTCTTCTTTGGACCTGCTAGTGCATCTGTATGGGAACACTTGAACCATGGCCTGAACCTCTGATTGACCACCTGAGACAAGTGCTGAGTCAGCTGCAGGGACACAGGTGAATGCAATTTCACCTGAGTGACCGGAAGGGGTGGAGCCTGGCTCCACCCCTCCTAGACCCCATTGAAGGGCTGACTCCCAAGGACTCTTGGAGCCCTTCTGTGAGCCCAGAACATGGGTAAGATCTTTATTTCATTTCAGTTCTCCTTTGTAATGGGATAATCTCTCTGGTCCGATACCTGTATACCTGTTTGCCACACATTTGGCGAGCCGGGCAGTATAGCCTATATATATATTAAAACTATCATGTCTTTTTTGTGCTGTCCTTATAAATGGAGCCAGGGGGAGAACACTACCCCCCTAGGTAAAATGATCCCTGGGCAGATTCTGGGATTTCTGAGGTCTCCCTATTACGAACTAGCAACCATCATTGAAA
>PPHD01005543.1:0-26219 GCA_002909625.1 Bambusicola thoracicus | reverse complement strand
AACCTGTATCAAAATAAGTCAGTTTTTGTACTAAAAATCATGCTTCACAATTATGCTTATCTGCATTTTGTGGATGCAGTAGTCCTATGTTGAGCTGATGGCATAAAATGACGATGGAAATTTGGTTGCAGATGTGGCTGGTTTGTTTGTTTGTTTGTTTATTTAGGCCTGCTTTGCTGGTTGTCTTACACTGGAGAAGCAGTGGCCCAATTTTGGCTCTACCAGATCAAATCATCGTCTGGGCTGGGGACTGAAGGAGGACAGCACTGCCTCCCTAGGTGGCTGGGAACTGGTATAAAGTGTGGATGTTGGTACTGGAATGTGGGAGACAGCTTATACAGAGGATGTAGGGAAGTCCTCAGTACATTCATTCGCACTGATTCTGTGTATGAACCTTTGATAAACAGTCCTTGGTTTACAGTTTCTACAGTGTTACAATCCCAGGCTTCATTAAGATGAAGCTGGGAAAATAGTATTATATGAATAAGTATCAAGAATTTTCATTTCCCCATCTTTAAATGCCTTTATTCAGGATAATATGTTACTGTAGCCATGCAGAAAAGCAAAGTAAAGGATTTCAGGTTTATCTTTGAAAGTTCTTCCTTCTGAAAACTGGTTTATGCTTGTAAGCTGTGCTCTACCTATATAATAGCCTATTAATATTATTGCTAATTGGCTTTCTCCTCCAATTCTTCTTGGAGTAGACCCAAATACACAGAAGTTTTAGTGGTGATTTATTGTATCACACTTCTACCAATGTTTAAAGTCTTAACCCTGATTTCCTATAAGTTCTTCATTTGCCTGAAAAGAAGAAACTCCATTTTGCTAATGATATTAATTTTCTATTCCCTAAGAATTCAACTTTTCATCTTCTTCCCTCCTTCCCCCAGCTGTATTTGCTTGCTTTTGATAAATCATACGATCTTCTGTTTCAGAAAAGACCTGTACATACAAACTGACATTTCAGGATGAAACAAAAGCTAAAAGATATTGAAGCATATGTTTAAAACAGACTCTGAATTTCCCGACTCAGCAGGTTCCTAGACAGTAATGTTTTCATGTTGCTGGTCAGAGGTCACATCATTTATATACTGGTCTCCTGCCACATTGAGTTACAAGGTTTGCTGATACACCCAGATGACTTAACATTCATAGATGATATTGGATATTCATAGACTATATTGGAACAGCTCTGCCTTTGGTGCTTTTCATGCTCTAACCTCTTTGCTGTTATGTATTTGATACTCCATTATAGCACGATTGCTTTACTTTTTCTCTAGAGATTTATAGCATACTAACCCCAGGCACACATCAAAGAAGTTAATGACAGAGACTGAATTTGATTTGTGTCTCAAGTCTGTTTAGCGGATTAGAACTGCTTTTTTTTCTCCTTCAGTAACATAGAGAAGGTGATGTGCCGCTGTGACAAGTTGTATGAAGTGGGAGCATAAGCTTTCAGGACCAGAGATAACAAGTGGGCAAAGTTCCTTAAATCTTTCTCATGCACTATTCTGATCCCTGTCTTGCTGGGTAAATTCATGTCTGTGATGCTGTAGGCCACGTATCAAGCATTTTATGTAGTGTAACAGGTACATTTTACTTCCAGCCTTCCACAGGTAGGAGGCATTCCTCTTGCAAATTCAGTTGTAGATATTATGGTGGGATGCATTTCTTTCATCGTGCAGAGAAAAACACTTTTGTTATAAACAACTTGAGCACCCAGAAACCTCTGGGGAGGGCTTGTTAGCTTGTCTGTTTGAAGTGTGCCCTCCGAACAGAAAAAGGAGGAGAAATACTGTGTACAGTTTATGCTGTATTTTGGGCGTAATTGCAGTGAAAGGTATCAGAATCACAGAATCTTATGTGTTGGAAGGGACATCTGGACTACTCAACTCCCCTGCTAAAAGCAGGTTCTCTACAGCGGTTTACACAGGAAAGCTTCCAGACAAGCTTTGACTGTCTCAAATGAGATATCTATATGACATTTTTCCTGATGTTCAGATGAAACATCCTGTGTTCCTGTTTGTGCCCATTGTTCATTGTTCTGTCATTGGGTACTGTTGAAAAGACCCCAGCCCCATCCACTTGACTCCTGCCCATTAGATATTTGTAAGCTCTGATAAGATCCCCCCCCCCAAGTCTTCCCTTCTCCAATATTTGTCATTGGTATTTAAAAAAACTGCATCATTATGTGACCATGTTTGTTGTTTCTATTTATTTTTAATAAACCTGGAAGTTGACTAATTTGGCATCCTCAGAAGCCATAGCAGCTCAAGCTCCTCGTGAGTGGTCATTCTGATGACATGTGGTCATTGCTGCAACTTCTGGAGGGGAAAAAAAAAAAAAACTGCCACCTTTTGAGGTCAGAAAGCGTTTTCAGAAACAGAAGTTGTTTGGTGCACAGTGTTGTATTGGGCCTTTTTCAGTCTGCTTATGAACCAAACTGGAGTGCAAGCCTATTTAATTGATGGGGCTGAAGATGCCTGATAGCATTATTCACAAGCAGCACAGTCTGTTAGCAGGGAGTATTCAGAGCACATATTTTTGTGTGTACATAAATATAAGTGGTTTCCTTCATATACTAGAAAATGGAACAGCAATTTTGGCCATTATTTTGCAAATAAATTTGCTGGGAAGATGAATACAAACCAATTACAAGTATGCCATTCTTAAGTTGTTTCTTGTTTGAAGGCTTTGCCAGTTCCGTAATTGCTCGGAAACTAATCAGTTATACAAATTGTCTTTGTTCTAATTTAACTGCTAAGCTGATTTCCTGATTATTGTCCTTTCATGTTTACATAAAGCTTTCAGATTAACTAACTCATAGATGATCATAGTTTTACAAGCAGTGTGGATGCATCATCGTAAACAGTTGTTAATCATTATAATGACTGTGTATGATCATAATGTATGACCTCAGTCACATCTGTTTTCTTGAAATACATTATTACATTAATCAATATTTAATGCTACTTTGCACTGTGTTTTAAGGAATTACTCTTTTCACTTTTTGTTTGTATAAGGCAAATAAAATACTCGACTTAAAGACTTGCCATAGTACGTTCTGCCTAACGTTTTTGTCTCTTGGAAGCAGATGGTAGGAAGTTAAAGATATTGTCTTTCATTCATTAGCTGTGTGGGAAATGGGATTTGAAGCAAAATGCTCTCCCTGTATCAGTGTCAGTACCTATGGAGTGTGCTATACAGTACATTGAACTGCAAATTTTTGGGATAGAACATCTCTGCGGGGCTGTTTGTACATTTTTCTCAAGTCTTGAATGAGTTCTGCATTCAAGTCCAGTTTGATCATCAAGCTGCAAACTGATGTTTTATCTTTGGCATCGTACCTGCAAACATCGGATTGTTTGGGGTTTAAAAGAGATATATGCATAAAATATTGAGAACTTGCATATATGGTTGTGCAAGTGTGCATATTGCCCTTCGGTGTTGGTAGGCAGGCTATTGGCAGACTGTTTCTGACTGTATGACCTTGAGAAATCCTCTTAAGATATCTCCCCCCAACTTCTTAAATTTTTAATAGAGATACTGATACCTATGTACCTTACATTATGTATAAGTTGCATCTCCATTTGCAAAGTGTTTTAAGGCTTCTGCATGAATGAGTTTAATTGGAAAGAAAAACAACTAACTTCTCTATCTACTATCCTGATCGAAATCCTCTGGACTTCAGATAAAGCTGAAATATAATAGAATAACACAGAAATAAAAGTGCAGACAAAATGTTGAGATTTTTTTGAAATGTCTCCTAATGATATATCTTGATTTGAATTGGAAATGAATACACGGAGCTTTAGTCCCTTCATTCAGCAGAGGTTAAGCTATTTAAGTGGTTGTAACTAGAGTGAAAATTGATTACTTCTCAAGACTGCATTCTTGATCACTATGCTAAGATGTCCCCTACAGCTAAATGCAACTCTAGATTAGGTGGAATAGGGTTAGCTTGTTTCTGAAAACTTCTTGTGGAAGGCATTTGCTGTTTGCCAAAAACTTCAATTTTTAAAGTGTGTTTTCTGTGTTGATAATTCGTAAGTTTCCAGATAAATAAAAACCTGCTGAGATCTTATTTTGATATAACATCCAGATGTCGTCAATATTCTCAGCCTATTCAGTAAAGCAAGCTCCCCTAAACAGAGCTCTGACGTACAGTGCTACTGGATGAGTGCTCATGTGGGGTACAAACAAAGTTTTGCCATGTTTTGTCACTGTCTTAGTGTCTACTGCTCTACTGAAGTAGACCTTGTTTTTCAGCGCTTGAAAATCCTCCAGAAAACTAATTCAGGTCTATTCTTTTAGAAAACATTTATTTATTGTTTTTTAGAATAGAGAATTTACTGAGCTTAATCCAGGGGCATTCGCTGAACTAGAGCCTCCACGTGTGCTGCAGTGGCACACACCGCATAATACTTGGGTTCACTAAACAGTTTCACTACTCATGAGTCTTAATTCTAAACAGTGTTTTAATCTTTACAGCTTTGTAACATTACTCATGAGACTTGTGAATGTGCTTCAAGCCACAATAGGTCTGAATCATGGAGTGAAATGACAAAGATTTGTTCTTCTTGACCCACATTGTTTTGCATGCTTATCATAATGAAATAATTCCCAATATATTTCATGCATTATCTTCTAACAGTGAGGGAGAGTGGATGTAGTGAGGAAACCTTTCCAGAAAGCTACAAGTATTTTGAGTTTTAGTACTCCTGCTGATCTTTGCAACTGAAGATACTGGTCTGGTTTGGAGGAGTGAAGGGGAGTGAAAATGAAATAAGTAATTACAGAAACCCTGGAGCTTATAAGCAACCTGTTTTTTCTCCTTCTGTTACTTTTTTCCTATTCTATATGTTACTTCAGAAGCTGTGAGTGGAAACAGGAGATATGCATTCTTTCTCCCTGTTAGTTCTGTTTCGTAGTTCTCTTCCTTAACGTGATTCTTTTGGCATTTTGGCAATATGAATACTGATTTCACCACGAGTTGCTGTTTCATCTCAGACTTAGCTGTACTGCGTTTCTGCAGTGTAAATTTAAATTAGAATTAGTTATTGGTCACATGGATTCATTGTTGTTCGTGTCGAGATGTTCTTGTATCCTGGTCTCCAGACTGTACATAATCACTGTTGTTTTATGTAATGTAACTTTCACCTGCATAATTTCATTGCTGGGGACGGAACTTTCATTATCTGTTCTGTCATAGATTAACCAGGGCTGAAACTTCATTGAAGCAGTTAAGAGACTCATTCTTCACCCCATTTAGGAAGTGAAAAGATTAGTTATTATGTTCATAGATGGAAACTGAATCTCAGAGAGAGAGAGAGAGGATGTGTGCAGTGGTAATGAGTGTCTGGAAGTGGTGATGGTACACAGTCTTCCAGGGCAACGTCCCCTTAGACTTTCTCAGAATTCAGGTCTTTGGGGGAATTTTTTTGGCATGTCTCGAGATAGGCTTCTGGATATCCAGGGATATTCAGGAGGTACTCCCTGTTTGTCTGTGCTGTGCCTTCCTCATGCTTTACTAAGCATCTGCCTCTGGTTGCTGTGAATAGCTGGTTACAGAGCTAGATGGACCTTCACCTGGCTTTTGGTAAGGTATTCTTAGGAGGTGATGTGAAACTTCCTGACACTCTGCGTTTTTGAAAAATGTAAGCTAGATTTTTGGCTGTTTGCATGGATACATCAGAGCCTAAACCCAGAGGTCTGGTGCTGAAAATTCTCAAAGTCGTGTATGAGTAATGGTTTTCAAATAACTCAATAAGCCCTAGCATGAAAATGTTACAGAAATTGCATTAAGAACATAGAAAGGAAAGCTTTTTAATTAATTAAAGTGCTTTCTGAATTGGCAGATAATTTTTCCCTGGAGATATCTAGAATATGCATAAAATGCTAGTGTACACAGAATTGAATCTCACAACAAATCAGCAGCTTCTCTCTTTACACTCAGTGCAGCACAAAATAGAGGTCTTGAAGGAGTCAGCTTGCTGCCAAAATAATTTTCCAACACTTTCTTCTTCTCTTCTAATTTTGTTGGCTCACTAGCTTATGAGTATGATTTCTTCTATGTTTTTGTGCTGTGAAAAGAACAAAAGATGGGATGCATTGTGATAAGGGCTCTCAGGGTTCAAGAACAATTCTCAGTGTTTTGGTGTAGGTTAGAAATTTTGCTCTCTGGCTGAAAACACATCTGCCTTCCTTGACTACTGTGATAAAAGCCTTCCACTGATGCGTTACTCTCAGGAGTAATGAGGGAATCTGTCTGGGACCTGCATTTCCTGTTGAAGTCCCAGCTGTGCAGCTTACAGATTTATCATGTGCTCCATGTGAGAAATGCCTCAACACTGCTCTTCGCATAAAGCAAACTGTGCTGAATTGGGCTTCTAATCAAACAAAGCAGAGGCTTATCCACCATATCTGCTGTAGATAACCTGTAGAAGATAAGGCATAAAGAAATAGAGGTAAAGAACTAAAAAAGTGAAAATAAAGTCTGTATCTCTCTTAGAACTGTTCTCTGGGAGAACTTCAGGTTAGGCTTCTTTATGTTGCATATGTTGTATAACATCTGTGAAATAAATTTTTTATAACCTATTTTTATAAATAAAATTTATATAACCATATACTCTGGAAATATCAGCATCAGTAATTTCAAGGAAACTTGTGATGCCAGGTGAAGAACTCAGGCAGTGAGTGAGCAAATGGTAATCCATAGCATATGGCTTTCCTAGTCATCCCTCAACTAGTCATTCAAAAGTGCATTTGGTATTAAACAGCCACCTAGTCTGTTCGTTGCTTCTTTCTTAGGAGTACATTTATAAAGTTCTAAAAGGGTTAATGGGATATAATAGAAATCAGTGATTTGAGTGATAGTAATATTGTAACAGCATTTGTCCTGGGCTAGGACTTTGTTGAGCAACCCAGGCGGAATGCCAAACTGCAGACTGGCTCCACCTTCAGGATTGTACTTTGTGCTGCGTAGACATTTCCTTGCAGATTAAGCTATCGTATGGCCAGTTTAACATGTGAGCAGCACGGAAGATTCAGGCTACCAAAACAAAAGAGCAGGGCTAACACAGTGGCAGAGAACCCAATGCATACTGAATGTATCTCATGCTCTGTTATGACTGTCCTTTTACAAAAATGACTGTGGTTGCAAGCAGCTTCCTGTTCATTTAATAGTTTATGCAACAGTCCATGGTGCTTGAGTATCTGCACCTTTTAAAGCATTATTAAACTTCTACAAGCTATTTGCAAGTTAAGTCTCTCAGTTCTGTCCACTTTCGTCCTACGGGACAGCTAACTTGGAAACAAGTTAGTACATAACCAGATATTCCCTGCTGTTCTCATTTGAAAGGGTTAGCGTAATTTGTTGGGTTGTTTGTTTTTTTTGTCATATGTTAGGAGTGCATACGTATAGGGCCATGTAATCAAGGTCAGAATATGCTGATTTATGATTACATTGCTGTTTAAATTTTTAAAAGAGTTTTAATTATGCAAAATTATGAAAATATGTTGTTTGTGAGTAATCTTTCAGGAATAGATCTCCAAGCAAATGTTTTGCATTTGTCTGTAAACAGTATTCTTTGCATGCAAGGAATTTTATAAGAGCTTTATTAAATATTTTTAGAAGGGATCTATTGTTGTAACAAACTGGTTCGTGTTCATCAGCAGAGCTCTTTTTATTATCTGTACCACTTAGGTGTGAATACATTATATGCGAACTGTAGCATTGATGGGTGGGAAATACTGGAATTTGTTCAAAATGGTATTTATTTTGGAACTTTATGATAAGGTTGCAACCGTGGGATTGTTGGAAGAAAATTGTTTTTGTGTGATTAATGTGGAGATAGAAGGCTGGGGGAAGTTCAGCAAATATTTGCTGAATGCTTTAAACTGAGCACAGAATCAAATGGCAGTCCTGGAAGACGGAAATGCTTGGCAGGAGTTAGGATGCTTTCATGTGATCAGCAGACTTAGAGATAATGATCGGTATTATGCAGAAAGGTGTACAGCCTTTGAAAACAACAGGAAAAATAGTTTATTTCCCCTGCCCTACCCCATAGACTTGTGAAGAAGAAAATGCAACGTTATTTCTGTTTTCTTATCATGCAAGTTATGACATTTCGAAACTAAATGAAAGTGAACTGAGTGTCAGCATTTTTTCTGTGCACATTTTTATTTGTTTAGCAAATCTATGCATCTTTCTGGAAATGCCTATCTTTTCTGTTTTGAAGAGCTATTTTGCTGCTGTGATTTGTTCCAGAAGATATGCAAGCAACAGGCCCTTTCAAAACATTTTGCTGAAGAAATAATTGGAAAATATATAGGACCAAAACAGTGTGTCTTATCATTAACAGACCATTCTGTTTCCCCTTAGAAAATGTAAAGCATTAAATTCTAATATGCTGTTAGGAGAACTCTGACATAATCCACCTAAATGAAAGTTCCCCTAGACTACAGTCCATTTACATTCATTTAGTATGAATTTATTGAAAGCAGGTATAAACCCAACAATTCATAGCTATTCTTACAGTTCTGTTTTTTAACATAACTTCCTGACAGAAGAATTTTATAGGATTAATGTCAAATTTTACACTTCTGCTTCTCCCGAGGGATATTCTCTGTCTGGACATTGTTACATTTACCTGCCTTCATCAGTGGCACAACTACGTGTGTCATCATGCCTATCACATTCTGCATTGGAACCATACCTCCCTGCTAATACTGCACCCACCATGAATTACATCCTTAATGATGAGATGTTTGTTTTTCAGAAAAATGACTAGGAAGTAATAGAAAGCTTGCAACAGGAGGTTTGTGGGCTGGATTGCCCTCATTGTTGATTGATTGAAAATGGTGCTCTTTACTCATGAAATCGTCTGTGTGACCCTCCACAGAATTAACATCCCTTTGATTGAGGATTCGCATCTATGTCAATCATACAATTCAAAGCAGTGTGAACTTTTTCTGTTGCAGGTCTGGAATATGCCATTAAAAAATAATAATGTGTTGCTGTTCTTCTTTCTTCTGAAGATAAGTGTGAGCAACAATTCAGATTCAGTAGATCCAATCTTCTAAATTCCAACAATTTTATTAAAATTAAGAGCAAGCTATTCAGGTGTACCTTGGTGGTTGATCACTGTGGTCCTTTTCAACCCAGGCCATTCTCTGATATGATAGGATAAGTATAGTTCGATACATCATACTGCAACTGGCATTTCTCCGTTTTTGCCACTTGTAAGTACACTGACTAACACTGTCATTAAAGAAATGCACAGTGTATCCATTGTTTTTGGCTGTCAACTAAGTTTAATTCCCTGGAACGGTTAAAGAGGAAACTTTTGTACCATATATTTGTATCATAAAATGTTCACCTATAATTACTCTATTATGAAATGCAGAAACTTATTTACATGACAGTCACTCAACACGGGTGATACCTTAAAGCAGGGTGAATCAATGATCATGACTACAGCATTCTTCACATTCAAATAGTATTTCGTTGCTTTTCTGGATATTTATCTGGGAGAACAGTTCTGGTTTAAGAAATGAATGCCACATGCTTCATATTGCTTCAGTCTTTATTTTCCCCCTACTGTGGAAAGTTATTTTGAAAATACCTCTGCTTTAGTAGAGAAGAATGAATTCAGTCAATTTACATAAGAACTTTCTTATTTTTGAGTATACACCCAAATCTAAGTGACTTTAGTACTGCAGTATACAGCTGTATACTGCTGTTGATTTACTCCTAGGGCCTACCTGAATCACTCAGAATATTCTGTGAGTGCAGTTCCAAGGGCAACTTGCCTACATATCCTATGATGCAAATAACTAACCTTGATTTAGGATTTTCCTTATATCCTTCATGTATTTTCCATGTGATGTCTTTATTTTTTTTAACATTAACGAAGTATGTAAAAATGTGGTAACATCATTTTCTTCATTTCTAAAATCAGAAAGTAATATTACATCTTTGAGAAGAATGTTAACTCAGTGCTTCGAGAATTACAGAGGATGTTGATTAATCTTCAGTGGTGTTGATTGTTGGTTGGTTATCTTTTGTTTCTTTTCCCTGTCATTGGTTGTTTGAGCTTACAAATATGTATACCATATTCCGCCCAATTCATTTTTCTTTATTCCTGTTTGTTCCTTTACTTTTGTGCTTGTGTCCCTCTCCTTGATCTCTTGTTAATGACAGCATAAGGCTAATAGTATATGTACACCAGCAAATCTCAAATCATCAGGGTAACATAGTCACTAAAAAATGCCTTCAAGTTATTCTGTTTCCCAGGATACATAATGTATACTTTTTCTTTCCTCAGCGGACAAATGAATCTTTGTCATTCCTTTAATAATCTGTAAGTTAACGGAGCATTAACTGATTAAGTAATAAAAATATTGTTTTTTTTTTATGGTGACAAAGCTGAGAAAGTTAGGAGGATTGTAGTCCCAGTGCACAATCACTTTGTAAACATAAGTTGAAACCATTCCTCCCTTACACTAGAAGCCTTAGTCCTTTGCTGTTTTATGCATATGCTTAATATTAGATTAATCTTGTCCTTTGCCCAAATTTGGTTTTCACCAGGACCTTAGAAATGCTCGTGTCTGCAGTCTTAGATATTTGTGTGGGATGAGAGGTCACTGGCTCTTTTGCAGATACCAGAGCAGTCTGAAAGCTCATGCTTCTACATGCATACTGAGCCATATCCTCTTGTCTCTCCATCGTTCTGTTCTTCAGAGCAAAAAAAAAAAGAGAAAGCATAGCATGTCCCCTGCAGTTTAACAGTTCAGTTCTGCTGAATGCTGATAAGAGGAAATTTTCTTTACCATTTTAAGGACCTACAGCTATAATGAGCCTTCATGAAAGCAATAATAGAAACCATTGTCTCAGTCTGACTTAAAGCAAAATAGTTTATTTTAATGTTGCATACTGAATATGTGTGATTGTAATGAGAAATTCTGTTTATCTAAAGATATGTATATGAGTATTCGGTTTTCCTACCACATTTTTGAGTGTCTGAATTTAGAAATGATGATAACAATTTCTTTATTTTTATTTACTTGCTTCCAGTAGATAAAATAGCAAAGAGAGGATGTTAAGATTGCATAAATTAGAGTGCATAAGCTCACAAGGCAATAGATAGAAGTTACTATGGAAACTTCTATTCGAAGTATTTGTTACTGTTATTATTCCATGCTTATTCTTGCATTAACCGATGAGCAATAAAATAATTGTTTGAACCATTAGGTGACAAGTCTAGAAATGTCTTCAAAACTGAAAAGTTATTAAATACTAATAATAGCAATATATAATTACAATAAATAAAACATCAGCATCACTTCTGTTTCAGATCATTGGCCAAAAAATTTACTCCAGATCTGTGATCAGTCATTTATTATTTTGGTTACTAAGATCGGACAACACAAGCTTAGCGCAAATGAAAATATCAACGAAGATGAGTACTGAATGTCAAGAAAGTATTGATAGCAAATTTTCTTGTGTGTGGTTAAAATCATAAGGATATGAAATGCTTCATGAAAGACAAGCATTATTGTTTTTAAGAAATCATAGAATCATACAATGGCTTGGGTGGGAAGGGACCCTGAAGACTCCCCCAGTATTGGGCAAGGTTGCCAACCACTCAGACTGTCAAGCAACTCATCCAGCCTGGCCTTGAATGTCTCCAGGGATGGGGGCATCCACAGCCTCTCTGGGGAGCCTGTTCTGGTGCCTCACTTCTGAGTGAAAGCCCTGGATACAGTACTTCCAATGGGGCCTCACAAAGGAAGAGTAGAGGGGACCAGTCACCTTCCCCACATTGCTGGCTACTCCTCTTGATGCCAGCTGGGATACCATTGGCCTTTCAGGCTGCAAGGGCACACTGCTGGCTCATATCCAGCTTTTCATCTAGCAGAACCCTTTTCAGCAGGGCTACTCTCAAGGAGATCATCTCCTAGTCTGACCTCATATCTAGGATTGCCCTGGCCCAAGTGCAAAACCTTGTGCTTGGCCTTATTGAACCTCAATTGGTTCTCATGGGTCCACTTTTCAAGTCTGTCCAGGTCCCTTTGGAGGGCATCCCTTACTTCTGTTATATCAACTGCGACGCTCAGCCTAGTGTCATCTGTAAACTTACTCAGAGTACACACAGTCTCACAGTCTTTGCTGACCAAGATGTTCAAGAGCCGCAGTCCCAATACACATGTTTGGGGACACCATTCGTGATTGGCCTCTGCCTGGATATAGAGCCATTAACAACAAGTCTTTGGCTATAAAGTACGCTACCTAACATCAAAATCCTGGGCTAGAAAGCTGGATTATCTACTGCAGCCAACCTCCTGTAGTGCTTGATGGTGAAAACCAGCACATTAAACTCAGTGCTGTGATTTTAACAGTTGCGGGGAGTTGCAGGAAGCCAAGAGTCAGCAAATGGCCTGATGTGCTGCTGGAAGAGCATGCCAAACAATTTCATTGTTTTCCAGAGAATAAAAATTACAATTGTTGTGGTCTTACTCCTTAAAGAATAACTTCTTTGTCTGTCCTCTGTCTGTGTCTGATTTTCTATTAGTTCAGCTAAACAGGAATGTTTACTGTTTGGAGTCATTTTATGGGATTCTATTGAGTGGTACCACTTCTTGTAAAGTAGTCCCATGTTGAGGGGAGAGTGTTGGGTAACTGAAAGCTGACTTGGATCCTTTGGCTTCTCTGAATTGGGATTAGTAAGATTTTAAAGCGTAGAAGAGGAGTGAGATACTTCTCTTCAGCAGCTTTTTGCTTTGGGAGCTCTTGAGTGTGGATTGCTTTTTGTGTAACTTAAATCAGTTACTGAAGGCCATCGGTATCCTTTGAGTGAGGCATGTGTGCTGGAACCATGACTCACTGAACAGTATATTTGCTGAAACTGGTGTTGTTTAGATAGAATACTCAGACTGATCATCATGAGAAATAGGTGCAAATTGCCATCTTTTATCAGAAGACAAGATGTGTGATGAGCAGCTGAGGTCCCTTGGTTTGTTCAGAGCAGAGTGGAGGAAGTGAGCGGAGGCCTCATGGCAGACTTCAGCTCCTCATGGGGGTGGAGGGTAGTGTTGATCTCTGCTCTCTGGTGATAGTGACAGGATCCAAGGGAATGGAATGGCATGGAGCTGCAACAGGGTGGGGTGAGGCTGGGTGTTAGGAAAAGGGTCTGCACCAGAATGTAGTCGGTCACTGGGACAGGCTGCACAGGGTACCAAGCTGCCAGAGTTCAAGGAGCATTTGGACGCTGCTCCATAGGGTTTGAATATTGGGTGGTTCTGTGTGGAGCCACACAGTTGGAGTTAGACTCAGTGATTCCTGTGTGTCCCTTCCAACTCTAGGCATTCTGTTATTCTACTTCACATGATCAGCATGATGTGAATACTTCAAAAAAAGCAAAGGAGAAGATCTTGCTAGGTGCTAAAACAAAGGGAATTTAGGTTCAAAATTTGCTTTTTATACCCAGTTCTGCTTTTGTCTTCTTTTATCCTTTTTTGATAGAATTTTCATTAACATCTGCATTGTGAAAATCTGCTTCTGTCTGACCATGTTTGCCACTTGAACTATTCAGTGGATGTCTTGGTGTATAGATGTGTTCCCCCTTCGCTTTGCCAGGCTGTGCAATAGGTACAGAGGGAGAGCTTCTGGATCAGGGAGTGAGCCAGACGTCTAAATCAGCTTTTGCTCACCACTCTGTAAAGCAAATTATGTAAAGCATAGGTGAAGGCACTGGTTAAAAATTCCAATTTTGATGTGTGTATTAGAAGGTGCTTGGTGGGAAGCTGTAACAGGCTGTGGAGAGGAACTCTCTTGACAGCAAATGGTTGGGGTTTTGCAATTAAGAGGAAGTGGAGAATAGCTGTTAGGAAAGCACTGATGTTTGAGTTAAAAGAAGTAATAAAAAATGAGCAGAACAAACAGTACTTTGTAAAGAATCTCTGATATAAAAACCAATATGAAGCCATCACTGGAAACAAAAGAGCTTGCAAATAGCCTTAGTGACCAGATTAAGTGATGTACATTTTGTCAAGCTTAGCACTGCTAGGAGAGGTGTGTTTTGCATTCATCTGTCCCCTGGGAAGCACAGCAGAAATGAATGTACACATTCATATGATGGTAAATATTTTTAAGCATGCAGAATTTTAAGTTGTTCTCCCCCCTCCTACTCCCCTCTTTAGGGAAAGCTTTCTGTAGTGTGAGAATAGATATTATAGCCTCAATTTCTAGTAAGAGCAACCACGCAAGGTGTTTATGGTACCCCATAATGATTGCTAAAGATGAGGTGTGTGCACGTATAAAAAGCAACCAAACAAAAAACTTACAAACAGAATAAAGAATCTGAGGTTAAAAATGAGTGAGGTAATTTTTTCTACCTAGCTGCATGAAATTTGTTTGAAGGCCTCTTCTCTTGAGAACTTTTTTTCTCAAGTTACTTTTGTGTTATTTTCTGTTGATTCATATTTGTCTGTGATCCGTGGTCATGGTAATTGGATCCCCTTGATTCTTTCCTTAACAAGAAGAAATTCTCATTCTTATTTTGCCATGAACTGGTAAGATGTTTTCAAACAGTTTTAAGGGAAGGAGAAAACTGAATAACAATTGGGCAGAAACATTTATGCTGGCTGTATTGTCAGCAGGGCCAAGTGAAAAACCTGAAGAGGTAATGATTATGTAACTTTGCCTGCGTGTTTAAAAGAGCAGTAATTGAGTCATTCTTCGACTGTACAACTTTGAAGTGTGCCTGTGTTTCTGAGTGTCAGTTAGAAATAACTGTTTGGGAATGTTTAAAAAGTCACTGTAATATTAATACCGAATTTGGAGGAACACAAAACATTGTTGGCATCAACAATTCTCATGTATTTAAATAATCAAAACGTTAAAATGATCCAAGGTGGAACAACTTGATCCAGTACCATGGTAGCAAATGGATAATACTATTTTATTTCTTCTGGGCTACATCTTGAATAGTTTTGTTCAAGCTGGTTTGTTGTGGCTTTTTTTTTTTTTTTTTATATACAACATGTTTTGATATGCAGTGTTTGTAAAACGGTTATGACTATATAATGCTCTGTTCAGAGGAACAAAGAGGTCTCCAGTGGGATTGATTCTGCTGGACAGAAATGGCAGGTGTTACTTTGCATTACAATAGGATCAGTACAGCACCTCCTCCATTATGTCCCTTCATAACGCTACTGCAATTTCTGTCAGCATTGTTACTGGAGTTCTTCAAGGGATGTGATTGGTAGTTATGGAGGCTATTAAAATAACTATCGATTCTATTGATAATTTTAAAAAGATTTAAACGGGAATGCAGTGTTTATAATTGCAGATTTTTTATTTTTTTTTAATCTGGTGTCTCCTGTTTCTATCGTTACTGAAGTGTATGTTGTTTTCCTCCCTACTTCTTTAATTGTGAGGCTGTGCAAAAGAAAAGAAAAAAGCGCTGGAGAGAAACATATTCTTTAAGATGCTAGACTATTTTGTCAGAGCCAACCTGCTAATAAGAAACTCCCTCCTTCTCTTCAGAGCTTTCCTCCCTTCACTGTCAATGACAGCAAAATTGCTCATTTGGATACCACAGCCCTTTGAGCTACAGCCTCCTTTGCTTTACTTTAAATTCTTCCCCCTTCTTTCTTCTTAATTTTATGCACTCCTCTGGTTCATCCTCCAACCATTTCATTAGAAAGGTTTTAAAGCTTAATTTTCTGCAGAAAAACCTGCTCTGCATCTATCTGTTGTTCTGCCTTCAGCATCAGCTCTGATGTGCACCAGCACAGAGGCTTGTCCTTTTTCCATCTCAGTTAGGTCTCATGTGGCTTTTGGTATAACAGTGGGTTAAACCCTCAGTCTAGTTGAAAATGGGAGCCTGTCCATTTGAGATTCATTGCTGCATGCTCACCTTCAGAAAGAACCTTTGAAAGAGGCTCTGCTTGCGGCTCCTCTAAATAGCACCACACAATGCTGAATCAAGAGACGAGTATCTAGTAAGTGGGTTTGCAATAAACTTTCATTTTGAGCCTTCATTTCATACAGAATGAGCTCAGACTATTCAGTTTTCAGATATAGGGGCTGTTTCTGAAAGTTACCCTTTTTTGTCTTGCACATCCTTAGAAATTGTTTCTGTACTTCTCTCTCTTGCCATATTTATGCTATAATCAAACTGTATTATCTGCTTATTGCTGCTTGCTTTCTTTAATAATATTTGAAATGCAAGTAATTCTAAATGGAGGAGCACACATGCCTTAAGGAAGAAGGCTTTTGTCTTTAGCTTTCTTAGGAAAGATCTTTTCCTCCTGTACGCTGCAAAGTGCAATATCATCACTCCTTTAATTGTCAGTTCTTTATATGTAAAATCCCTCCTCAGACCTATGGCAGCTCACTGGACCAACCCATTTTCAGATTTATAGCATGCACTCAACAGCACTCTGCCTTAATGAGTGCAATTCATATCCCTGAACAGTAACAACTGCCTAGCCTTTGCGCATCAGTCCATCTTCCTTTTAACAGAAACACTACTTTTTCCTGTTCATTTCAATGAAAGATAGGAATTCACTACGAAATAAATACCTTTTAGTCACTGACATAAGTATTAATGCTAATGTAAACAACAGAAACATAAATAGCAAAACCTGACCCTTCGTTATTATATCAGAACGTGAACGTTCTCTTTACCATTGTCAGTGTCAAATTATTAGCCAGCTGCACCACAAAATAAATCATAATCTCTAAATATCATTAGATATTCCACAAACTCCTAGGTAGATGGGAAGAGTTACGTCTTTAAAGCTGTGTATTGTCTCCTCAGAAACATGCTTGGGAAATGCACAGATTTTAGCAGTTCTCAGTTCTCTGTTACATTGTAAAGGGTAGACTGTACAGTTACATGGGAGTAAGGTCAAGTATGGGGCTGAAGCATCAGCTGAAAATAAATATGGAACGAGAAGAGTTGCTGTAATTTGTTATTAGTTAAGATAAAAAAAATAAAATCTATGAACCTATGAGAAACTCAGACTTCCCAGTCCAAATCTGCAGTCTTGTTATGCACCTTCTAAGAACATTACAAGGAGAGTTTTGAAATTAATGGTTTTAGCAGTATGGGACAATCTTGTGAAGTCTTGTGAAGTCTTGTGATGGGAATAAAATAGATATTTCAACTCTGACCAAAATTAGTCAGCAGTGAGTGCATTTACAACCATGTATTTAATATTACTACAGATGCCGACATGGTGGGTTTGTAGTCCATGATTAAGGCTCAGGGAATATGCAGTAATTGTGAGAAAATAATTAAAGGGTTGTAATGGTAGAATAGGATAAAAAAAAAATACCAGGTCAATAAATAAGAGAATTAAAAAATAATAATTTTAAGATTTTTGAATGGTCATGAGTATTGAATTGAGCTTTTAAAAAGCAAACCCTATCAAGTTTGGACTTAAATTTTAGGTTTTGATTTAATCTACTTTTGACTTAAAGCACTAAGTTCTTTGGAGCAAGTGAATTTTCTGATTTTGGGATCTGTAATGCCAACATAAGACATTTGCAAAACTGAACTATGCTATTTAGCCTTGTTATATTACAAATAATATAGAAATATTAAGTCCTGGTGGCGAAGGATGTTTTTGTTCCCTGTATTTCTCACCTCATCATTATAAGAATTTGCTCTTATACCAGTCTCAAATCTAGATTTCACGTATCGAGTAGTATTGCTAAGCTGAAGACTATGAACGTTTGGAATAGGTTATGTATGTGTAGAAGATGAATTGCACGAAGCTTACTAGCCTGGATAAAAAGACAATTATGGAAGGAATTTATGAGTCTATAAATTTATGACTTTTATGGAAAAGGAGAAAAAAGAACACCACTCGCTCTACCAAGAAGGGAGGAACCAATTATGTGATAGAGTACTAGTTAATTATTGAGTCATATGTTGACTGCTCATTTACCTTTTTGCATTCAGGATTTTAGCTGATGTGTTTCTTATTTATTTTGCATAGTGCAACCTTTCTGTGTATCATCAAACAATTTCAGATATAATGGAATTGAAATGACTGACTTCAGAATGAGACACAAGTATTCATGAACCGACCACATTAGAGATGTCACTTCAGCTACGCACTCCTTTCCCAATGCTTCTTGATTTTATGCTGTCAAGTCAGTTCCCAAATACCACCACATTTTCCCTAGCTCTGCATAATATTCAAGGTTATTACCTAGCTGCCAAAGGTGTAGCTGACTGACAATGGAATGAAGTTAGGATAAACAATAATGTTTTATGGTTAGCATAGTGCAGAATAAAATGTCAGCTTCAATTTCTTAACTAGGAGCATTCACAAGCACTGTATCACTGTATCCGTCTTGCCATTCAAAGTAGTTTTTCATCCTCAGCGAAGTAATGAAAAGAGACAAGGGAATCATATGTCTGACAGATGCAGCATTTGCCTTTTTGAGGACTTCTCCTTTGACTTAATGATCATGCAGAGGAATGCTATTGATATCCTCTGATTTCTGTGTAAAAGATAAGGTTTATTTTTAGGACGTATTGCAGCTCATAATATCATATGGAAAGGGTGTTATGGTTGCAGTCCTGTACCATGCAGAGATAGAAGATCCACAAGAACAGACCTCTGTTTTTGAGTTAGAAGAATTTAGAACAGTTTCACTTATTTGGCCAATCATTCTGTTAATAAATGAAAGCTATCCTTTAAAATACAGAACAAGCAGACTTGAATACAGAGCAGAACTGTGTCGGAATTGTAGTGCTATTCGTTGGTAAGTGAGAGTTGGAGGGTTCTTTTCAACTCATATAACGTGAGGTTGGATTTAAAAAAAAGCTGCAACTCAGTTTGCTTTGCTTGAAAAAGTTCTGTAAAGGATTACTTTATTCTTTTAATGCCTCCAACATTCAGAAAAGAGAGTTGATGCTGCATTGACACTTGCATTAAAAAGTAATTTTATTATAAATGTTATAAACTGCATTAACTTTTGAGAAAAGGATGGGTTTCTATAACAAAATACTTTAAAGATAATTCATTTTATCTATAATTTAATAAGTCTTTTCCTTTCTTCCAGCTTCCTAAATTTACTACTGGATAAAATGCGTTACAGAATCTATTTCACAGACATTTGTTTCCTGTGCAGTGTTAGAATTCCTAGTATCGCCTGATGAATCAGAAGATGCTGCTGCCCTTGCTGGGCTTTGGGCTGGTTGCTGGGTGAGAATGTCTTCGAAATGCATAGAAAGACATACATCCTCAAGGAGAGAATAAACAGTTGAAGTTTAATTGTCATAACACAAAATTTCTATTATAAATTAATGGAGAAAACATTAAATGGATACTGGATAGGATTATTCTACTGTAAAGTTTTCTATGAAAAATAGGGTACTTTTCTTCTATCAGTGAGATGACATTTATTGTGAAAACAGTAAACATTTATTGCAGACACAAAACACTTTAAATTGAGTAGCCATGCCTAAATAGTGACTAAGAATTCCTAGCATAGAATTGTTCAGAAATACTTATTCTTTCTTTCAGTTCACTCACACACTCACTGTTGGTTTCTTTTTAATAGCTTTCTTCTTGAAAACAATGACAGGTTCAGCAATCTGTGCAGTATCAGACATCAAAGCCCCACGTACATATCATTTGTACATCTTTTGTAGTAGTCCTTTATTCTCAACGGTGAAATATTTGAAAAACTGTATTGCAGACTTTCATAATATGACAATTTCTCTCTTTTATTGCAGCCATGGGTAAGCAGCAGAGCTTTAAGTTATATTGGTGTTTGAGTTATCACTAAAACTAATGAATTTTGACCTCAGAGATATTGATTCATTGAAACTCATCGCTGCCCTTCTGTTGGAAAGGAGAAAAGAAGCTGTTGGTTTCTTAGAGATTCATTTGGGATTCATTTACCAGTTCTCATATAAGTTGACCTTGAAGATATTTTGTGAAAAAATTGTGTTCTGTGGTAATAGCATAGGCTAGATTGGCCAGCAGTGTTGACTCTTCTGATAGCATGAGGATAAAAATAATGCTTCTTTGTATCTGTTGCAGCTCATCTGAAGAGGGAGGGGGCTAAAGAAGTGTGAGATCCAATGTGGAGACAATCAGCAGAAGTAAAATTAAGGATATGAAGTTTGTCAGTCAACACTGAACCAAGAGGTCTCTCAGCCATATTCCAGATGGTTGAGCTTTGTGTGTTGTCTGGTCCTGTGCAAGACTGGCTGTACATACGTAGCTCTGTCTCTACATAGCTCTGGCTGTAACACAAACTGTGTGAATGAAAAGATTTTCTTTTCACCCCTCTTTAGCTTTGTTATCCTCTAAAATGGCCTTAGATTAAATTTAAGCCTGGTAGGATTATAGTACTGTGCATCTGTGCTAAAGAATGTAGGTTGCCATGCTATGTGTCTAAGCAATACTTGCCTGCTCTCTCTCGAGCAACTTTTCACTGAGCTGGAAAATAAAAAGGAGACGAAAGATGTGGGAACGGTGAGCTGAACAGAAGGTTTTATTTTTGAATAATCTGTTCTGTCTTTCATTCTCTTAATTTCCCATCCCATTTTTATAGTTTTACATGTTGAAGTGTAACAAAACTTGGATTTATTTATTCTTTATATATAAATTACAGCAAAACTTTAGAGACAGCTTTTGGGGAGAAGGATACATTGCTACATTAGTTTCTGTGCATCTGGACACAATGCTCTTCTATCTCTTCAAGGACTTCTTTGTTTACTATGTTGTTCATTGTTTTAGATAAGTACTTGGCTTCTCATACTGGCTCTTGTATTGTTTGTTGCCTCTAATCAGACAGTGATAGAAACACGTTTTAGCCTTTTGGCTGCTTGGTCTTTGTGCTCTGAATACATCTGTGAGGTGGACCCTCCCAGAAAGGACAAAAACAGTTATGTTGCCTACATCTTGGGATGTACTTGTGAGGTACTTATGTTCTCCTCATGTTGCCTATCAGTGATTTCCTTTCTTTCACTTAGCTTAAAAAGAAAACAAACAAACAAACAAACAAATAAAAAATAAAAAAAAAAAACAACCAAACCCAACAGTGGTCAAGAACTATTCCAGCAAGAAAAACATCATTCTTTCATCCTGAACTATAGGCATGATAGAAAGAAGTCAGAGGGATCTAATAAAACTTTGCTGAGTAAGTTAGGTGCAGCAATTTCATGTAAAACTACACGGATTTATAGTGTAGAGTTTACCTTTCTGAAAATGCTTCTTTTTATTCTTCTCTTTGCCTTTATGACTATTTCAGAATGTTGCCATCTTTGTAAATTAATAGAAGTTTAAAGCCAAAGCCTCAGTGACGGTATGCATTTCTGTGGAAGGGAGCTGTGGTGCAGAAAGCCGTAGCTCTCCTTATTTCCATGTAGGTTCAAGGTAATGATGACTAAGCACATATCTGTCAGAACAGTGAATTTTTTTGGCCTTCTTGCTGGGGGAGCCACTATCCTTCCAAAATTGTGCACATTTGCAACACTGCCAATGCAATTTCTGCATTTAAGATGCACTAAAAAGCAAGTTGTTATTACTACTTACCTTCTTACATGAACACTGACATAAGTCACATGCTGGCCCTAAATAAGCATATTAGGGGAAAATTACATTATCTCACTTCAGAGCTGTGGAAACTGAACAAAGAGTTCAAAGATGAAATTAAGGTCATAGCTATCTTGAGCTAATTCAAAGATTGTGTTTTCACTCAGCAAACAATATCTTTGCTTATGTTCACTCTCAGTTTGTTCTTCATACATTTTTCATGGGGATTCAGATCCTTCAAAGAGCTGATTACAGTACACATCTTCCTTTTTTGCATGACAAGAGGTGACAGTGTAACCCTATATAAATATGGGATAGGTGCTGGTTCACTCATCTAAGCTCCTCAGTTAAGCATTTGTTAAGCGTTTGTAGGTGGTAATCCTTCAGAGCAAAGTACTGAGGCAGTTGGTGACAAAAGGATTTGGACTGCTGAGTTCATGAAGCAAGGTGGATGACAGTACCACTAGAAGGTTTCTTCATTTCAGAGGATCGGTTTGTGTTGGGCCAGGTGAGACTCACAAACTGGGATGAGCATCTTTCTACATTTTGTCCTTAGGAAAAGTGTAATGTGATCTTATTTCTGAGGGCTTTTTTTTTAGGTGAAAGGTGGTCTTTAGAAGCTGCTTGAAAACCCATATCCTCAACACGGGCAATTGTAACTCAAAGTGCTAGTGCAACCTGCTTTAATGTAATTTTAATATGATGCATTAAAAGAGAAAAACAACAACCAAAGTTTCACAGGTGGCTGAGAAGTAAATTAACATTTGGTTACTGAAAAAACAAATGTTAATTGAAGTTTGCTTAGAGGCATACTCAGAAGTAAGCAGGGCAGTCATCAATGCTGGATGCACTTCCCTGGGCTATCAAAGAGTATAATGAGGCAATAAATGTGTTTTGTAATGTCTTACTTGTTATTTGATATTGATGTGATTTACTTTACAGCCTGCTATTTTGCGGTACTTAAATCACATACATATCAATATACACCAGCAAACTCTGAAAATGACATAATGAAATACAAGCAGGTATGGAATGTGTTGTACACATGACAGAAAATGAAGTGAAGCAAACAATATTTTGGAGTAGGATTATCCATTTTGCTAGAGACACTAGAAATATTTTTCTGCATTGATTATTCATTATACTTCATGGTAGAAATTATATACTATATACTATGTTTTCCTAACTATTAGGTTGTTTTCCGACCATTAGGCTGGAGACCACCATTAAGTGGTGGTCTCCAGCCTAATGAGACATGGACTGTTTCATGGCAGATTTTTATTTTAAACAAGAAGAGAGAAAGACCTTGTTGTTTAACCACTTCAAAGAATTACACTGTGGAATAGTCAAGGTTCTTTCAGATTTTCTCTTTTCCAGATGGGGGAAAGTTTACTAAAATGCTTCCGTAATTCAAAGAAAATCTTTCCACACTCTTTCTTCGACTCCCCCTAAGAAATAAAAGTGGAAGAAATTCAGAATAGGGGAATCCAACAGTCTGACAATCGTGTGTGTGAAAGGGCATTGAATGAGGCCTTGACTAGAATATGGTAGTCTGTATGAAAAATGGTCCTTCAGTTAACCTGAAGTCTTAAAAGGACTGTCAGTCCTGACAGCATTTATGAATAGACCCTATATGCTTGCATTTTTCACTAGTTATGCCCCCATAAAACTTTCTTAATTAGTGGAAATTTCACATTTGGCATTGCTGCCATAATTTTTTTTAAATGGTCAGTTAAATTAAGACATTCTCTTGAAGCACATTTAGTATGTTTTAAATACTTTTCAAGGAGGAGAAGAATTTATGAGATACCGTAAAACATTCTCTAGAACTGATGACTGGTACGAAAGTCTAAATGGAAGTGTTTGATTTTCTGGACAGAGTTATGTGATGTTTCTAAGTCATTAACCGCTTGCTTGGTATTCTCTTTAAAACACCTGTTTTAAATAGTGTTTTGCAAGAAATCTGCAATTATTTTCGCCCCCTGTTTACTGGGGTGAATTTTTAGGGGGTTTCTGAACAGAAAAAACACCTTAGAAAGATTTTCCAGATTCATGCTGCTTGTTATGTGTAATTTTTTTTTATCATTGTAGATCTCACCAAGGTGCTTCTGTGGTGACTATTTCTACCTGAAGATGCATGGATGCATGTACTTTTTCAGCTCGTTCTACCTGTATCAACCTGTGTCCAGTAGCTGTGACAAACAAAGGAATTAAACCTTATCAAGATGAAATAGTGGTGAGTTTTCTTCATAACATGGATACACCTCATTAAAAACTAGGTTTCCTGCTACTGTATTCCTGTTCTCCAACAGTAGAAATAGCACAACACATGTAAAAAGACCAGAAGATAGCTGAAAACACAACATCTTCTACTTCTCATTTGCCTTTTGATTTCCTTCAGAAGCAAAATAAGGAAAATACTGAAGAGATGTTAGGTAGCAGTCTAAATCTGAGGTGATCAAAAAACACAGCAAGTTTGTTTACCTGAAGTCCATGTTCACGCATTTCTGAAGTATGTTAACATGATTCTTCTTCACCTTCTGGAGTTGAGTCTCACAAAACAGCACTGTGCTGTGACAGAGAAACACTTTCAAAGCATTATAATGTTATGAGCAATATATAAAGTGTTTTCTATGACATTATTTTATAAAGAGAATTTACTAGTTTTTCATTCCCAGGTCCTCAGGGTATAGAACTGTTCTTTTATGCAGCTGAAACTACTTTATTTGTTCAATTTCCCTTAACAAAACTTTATAAAAGAAAATGAAAGTTTTGATAGAAGAAAATAAAGATGAATTGCTGAAAATTAGAGAAGCACATTCTCCTGCTTCAGGCAGTGACTGCCAAGCTGGAGAGTTGTCCTATCCTCTCAATTATATTGAGCTGTATTGGTGCTTGATTGCTGTTAATTAAGCATTTAAAAGGTTTCACATAGGCTGGAGCTTCAGGCTACAAACAAAAGAAAATATCCATGGTTCATTATGCCTCCAAGATCGTATGGACAGATATTATTAACTCTTTATATTATAAATTCATATCAGTTATTTTTCTGAAGAGCTGGTAGTCAGTTTTTGTATTTACCCCATTATATCCTTGGAAATTAGATCACAGACACAAAGAGGTAGTGTTATGTAGATAAATAAAAGAACAACATTGTTATTTATATGACTCTTTTTCAGTTATATTCCTACTTGTTCACAGCTAATAAATAGAAAGTCCACTTATTCCTTATTCTGTATTCTATAATAGGTATATTCTATATGCTTATTTATTATTCCTTATTCTATATACCTTTTAAATGAGGTGCAAGATGAATTTACTTGCAAGAGTAACATTCTTGCATTTTCCCAACATTCAATAGCAAACTATTGATTCACAATAATTTCTGTATAGAATAAAAACAAAGAAAAAAACCCATGCATTTCACTTTAACACAACTTCTGGGATAGAAGCACACTCTGTATTGCACTACAGCTATTACTTAATTGCATACAAAGTCAGTTCATTATCTTCTCTTGCAGCCTCATGTGAGTATTGAGCAGAAAGACAAAAAAAAAAACATGAAATGAGTTCAGAATAACATTGCACTCTTCAAAAGAATATAAGCCTGGAAAGTAAACCTCTGTTGTCGTTCCTAATATGAAGGAAACAAGCTAGCTTAAAATCACTCTTGGCACTGTAGGGCAAACGGGACTATGGAGTTGAGGTAAGGCATTTGTGCACAAGCACAACTGTTTCTTCTGGTGGACAGAGGGAAGGTGACCAATGTAATTTACCTGGACGTGTGCAAGGCCTTTGACATGGTCCACCACCGCATCCTTATCTCCAAATTGGAGGGGTGTGGATTTGATGAGTGTACCACCCAGTGGATAAGGAATTGGTTGAAAGGCCGCAGACAGAGGGTGGTGATCAATGGTTCTATGTCCAAGTGGACACCAGTAACGAGCGGTGTCTGCTAGGGGTCTGTCTTGGGACTGGTGCTCTTTAACATCTTTATCAATGACATTGATGATGGAATTGAGCGCACCCTCGGCGAGTTTGCTGATGACACCAAGCTGAGTTGTGTGGTTGACACAGTGGAAGGAAGGGATGCCATTCAGAGGGACCTTAACAGACTTGAAAGGTGGGCCTGGGTGAACCTAATGAGGTTCAGCATGGCAAAGTGCAGGGTTTTGCACTTGGACTGGAGGAACCCCAGGCATCTGTACAGACTGGAAGAAGCAGTCCTTGAGAGTAGCCCTGCAGAGAAGGACCTGGAGGTCCCGATGGGTGAAAAACTTAACATGAGCCAGCAGTGTGCTCTTGCAGCTTGGGAGGCAAATAGTATCCTGGGCTCCATAATGAGAGGGGTGGCCAGCAGGGACAGGGAGGTGATTGTCCCTCTCTATCCTGCCCTCGTGAAGCCCCATCTGGAATACTGTGTCCAGGTGTGGAGCCCTCAATACAGGAAAGACAGGGAGCTGTTGGAGAGGGTCCAGAGAAGGGCCACAAAGATGATCAGAGGGCTGAAGCATCTCTCCTATGAAGACAGGCTGAGGGAGCTGGGCTTCTTCAGCCTGGAGAAAAGAAGGCTGCGGGGTGACCTCATTGTAGCCTTCCAGTACCTAAAGGGAGCCTACAAACAGAAGGGGAGTCAACTCTTT
>PPHD01005542.1:0-26219 GCA_002909625.1 Bambusicola thoracicus | reverse complement strand
CCTCTGGTCTTCATTTTGCAGCACTGAGAGGTGGCTTGTTCCTTGAGACTCAACTGTTTTCATGCTAAAAACACTGGACTGTCGAACTGTCAAAAGTAAGAACAAAGTAATTCTCATTAATTTTAATGGAAATTTTAAACATAGGGTTTAAAATAGATCCCTTAAGACAACTTCAACTCTTCTTTGATGAGAAAGGTTGCTTCTTGCCAAACCAAGATCTCTTCGATATTTTTCAGACGGGTAGACAAACCTCATTCATGATGATTAATTTCCTAGTGTTTTGCAGACTATGTATTTTCTTCTGCTGAAAGTGCAGCAGACAGGACAGAAAGGTGGTGCAACCGGGAATAACATCAGAGCCTTGAACAGAACTGATCTTCAAGAACTGCTTTGCACCTTGAAACAGTATTTTCAGAGGAAGTATGGGTCTTAAAATGTCACATCTTAAAGCAGTGTAAATGATAGAAACAAAATTTAAAAGAAAAGAAATAGAAATGATGAGTAGACTGAATGTTTTTCTAAGTTATAGAAATAATGCCAAATTGCTCTTACCTGGCAAGTGGATGAGACAGACAAATAATGTCAATTTTATGTGCTTTCTAGAAGATATGAAGTTTGGAAAACTTAACTTCCTCAATCTGTTCTGATGAAATATCTCTCCACTGGCTGTTCTCAATTGCTATGGAAAGGTTAAGAAAAGTATGCACTGTACATTCTTGTGAGTCAACAATTTACCTCATATTCAAATTTGGATCTTAAAAATGGCATCTTTCCTGCTGTCTATAATCTACTCCATATTGTAGTTTTTGTGGTCAAGTATTTAAATACGATCATTGTTGGAGTCTGGAATCAAGTGAACAATTGGTACTAGGACTTGGGGACTTGATCTTACAGCATGTCTCCTTCTGGGCACAGAGACCACCTGAAAAGCATTTGAGTTGAAGGAGGCTTTCAAATGCAGTCAGTCTTAAGCAGAAACTGCTTGCACAGAAATCAGTGGCAGAATTTCCAGGAAAAGTCAGCATCTGTGAGAACAACCAAAATTATGTGCTCTTTAAAGTTAGCCTTCCTGAAGTCCAATCACATAATAGCAAACCTTGAATACAAGAACACAGGGGAGATTTGGTGAATGTTGAGCTAGAATCGTTGCAAAACACTTATTTTCCTAGGAAACTATTTCAAGAAACACACACATAGAAAGGTCAAGTCATTTAGAAGTCTGCCTAATATATACTCTTGAGTAAGAAAATGAATTTGACCCAGAGAAAACATTTTCATGGCGTGAGCAACAGAAAAATTAAAGAAATGCCAAACCACTACACTTCTGTAGCAGAAAGTGGATGATGTTGTCTGAGCACAGCACCACTGCAAGAAGAGAACAAACTTTGCAAGTTCATAGAGAAAAACCCCCAAATATATAACATATTTGCAAAATATAGCAGGTTTTAAAAGTAACAGTTAAATAAAGTAGACAGTGTTTAGAAAGTTTGTTTTCCCTTTAAATATCTGCAAAGTACTGTAGTCTTTGAAGATTTATTAGAATCATAGAATCAGAATTTTTTGAGTTGAAAGGGACCCTTAGAGGTCTCCTAGACCAACTCCCCTGCAACGAATAGAGACACCTGCAGCTACATCAGGTTGCTCAGAGCTCCAGCCAGCCTGACCTTGACTGTCTTCTGTTCCAACGCTTCACTACTCTTACAGTAGAAAACTTTTTCCTTATGCTCAGTCTAAATCTCTCCTCTTTTAGTTTGAAATAATTTCATCATGTGTTATCTCAACAACCTCTGCTTCCTTCCTTCTTACAGCCCCTCTTTATATATTGAAAGGCCACTATCAGGTCACCTCGGAGCCTTCTCTTCTCCAGGCTGAACAGCCCCAGCTCTCTCAGTCTGTCCTCGCAGGAGAGGTGTTTCATCCCTTGGATCATTTGTCTGGATGTACTCCAACAGGTCTGTGTCTCTGCTGTACTGAGGACTCCACATCTGGACACAGTAGTCCAGGTGAGGTCTCACCAGTGCAGAGTAGAGAGGTAGTATCTCTTCTCCCAGTCTTCTGGATTAGGGATAGAGCTTTTCTTCAGCAATCTTTTATTAGTTAAATAAAAATAAATGCCTCAAATGTTGGCTGAGGGATGAAGAATAATGTACTTGTATTTTCATTAGTGTAGCTAGCTCTGTGCTGGCCACTGTGGAATATTAAATATTGGAAATCAATAGTGTAGCAGTATATATGGACAGTGCATTTTATGAGTAATTACTAATATCTTACTGCTCTGCATGTCTACATTCACTTCAGCAAATAATGCTGGTTTTAATGTTGATAAATGTGTAGTATGAACTGGCTGGCTTAATTAAAACTGCTGGGATGGAAACACTAAATGCTGTGTGATGTTTTATTCAGGATTATAGTAGCTTCTGTGAATGTTTGCAGGGATCACTGGGAAACCCTGAAACATATGCTACTGTCAAGGCATGGGACATGTCAGCACCTGAAGGGCCTACACAACTTGTTGTGAGGCCAAAACTTCCCACAGCCACAGAGGACATCAGGGGCTACACGGGGCTTTGGGGATTGTGCCAGGGTTGAGGACAGGGAGTTGGAGGCCACCCCACTCCACCCAGGACTGTCTCCAGTACAGTGCTTGGTCCCGCCCTGAGCCAACATTTGCTCTAGATCTTTCAGGGAGAAGATTGCCTGGAGAAGTAATTTTGCTGCTGAAAACTGAAGAATTTGACTTGGTCTACCCTGCTGGGGATCTTTGGGCCAGTCCTGATTTGCCCTTATTGTACTCATCCCGCTTTCCTTTTCATGGTATGAATTTTGTTGGGTATGACAATTTTATTTTGGATGAAAAATAACATTAGCTAACTAATTTTATTATTGCATTTCCAAAATGAAATAGTTTAATGTTTCCTTGAAAAGTCCCTCTAATTTTTCATATGAAAAATATTTCAGTTTAGTTTTTACAGATTTATATATCACAGACTTAGCGAACTATTTCCCTATCCCTTAAATGAAATATACTGAACTTAATAACAGTCAGACTTTTGGACATACAGAAAATAAATCCAAGGAAATCACAACCAACTTTTTTTTCTGTTTATAAAGTAATGTTTTTCAGGTTATATTTTTAAATGATTTCCTTTTTAGGGTGTTTAAAACTAATACAAAACTTTATTAAATTATGAAGTACATTCATACTCTTTGGCATTAGATCAGATTCCTCTATGTGAAATATTTTTGTAGCTGATCCCTGTAGTCATTCAGCGTGCCAGAAAATAACATAAAATAAAATGGGCATCTTCTACCATGTTATATCAGATAACTCTTTTAAAAACGGAATGTCCACTGACTCTCAATATCACATTTCTTTTGATCAGAAAAATGTAGCTTCAGTTAGTCTAAAGGAAAGTAGTTCATTCAGATTAGATGAAAAATTTATTTAAAAGAAATCCCT
Source organism: Bambusicola thoracicus (assembly GCA_002909625.1). Lineage (NCBI taxonomy): Eukaryota > Metazoa > Chordata > Aves > Galliformes > Phasianidae > Bambusicola > Bambusicola thoracicus. The sequence continues at coordinate 22,759 of PPHD01005542.1, read as the reverse complement.
GAAACAAAATGGACAAAAAAAAAAAGAGGAGCTGTGGGGTATCTGAGAAGAGGAGAATGTTGGCAAGATGAGTTACCATGGAGCTGGATGATGTCCAAAGTCTTCTGTGCTGAAGACCTTCAGAGAATGATGGGGCTGATATTGTTCTGAGTATCATCCAAACCAAGTAATATTTATGATGGACTTCATTTTCCTTCTGGCATTATCCCTTTGACAGGGACTTGAGGTATGATACAATTTTTGCACGTAGGCCTTTAATAGATTAATTCAAGGCACTGATTTCCTTCTATAGGAAGATAGTGCCAGAGATGTATGGATTTGATCAAAATTTCTACTGTAATTTACCTCAGAATTTTAAAGTATTTTGAAATTAAGCAATAATTTTCACAGTGAATCACGACCACCTCCCTCCTTATCCTGATCTCTTCTTATGATTGGCCCGATGTTACTCTGCTAACTCATAATTTCAGTGAAATTCAGATCTTATCAGTGGATCAATTATTTGGTTTCTTCTTAGAAAACAGGTGAACTTTACCTTATAGCCAGTTTTTTTGTTTGTTTGTTTGTTTGTTTTTTTTCTCAAAGTTGCTAGGATTTGGATAGATACTAATCAGCATTTGGCTTGAGAACAACCCTGGGGAGAAGGATTTGGGGTGCTGGTTGATGAAGGGCTTAACATGATTGGCAATGTGAGATTTTAGCCCAGAAATCCAACTGTATACTGGATTAGAGTTAGGGTTAGTTAGAGTTAGGGTACTATGGTTAGGCTGCGGTTGGACTTGATGATCCTTGAGGTCCCTTCCAACCTGAGTAATTCTATGATTCTATGATTCTATGATTATATCAACAGAAGTGTGACCAGCAGGTTGAGGGAGATTCTGTCCTTCTACTCTGCTCTCATGAGACCCCACCTGGAGTACTGCATCCAGTTCTGGGGTCCACAACACAAGAAGGACATGGAGCTGTTGAAGCAGATCCAGAGGAGGACCACAAAGATGATCAGAGGGCTAGAGCACCTCCCATACGAGAGCAGGCTGAGAGAGCTGGGGCTCTTGGTGAAGAGAAGGCTTCAAGGAGACCTTATAGCAGCCTTTCAGTACTTGAAGGGGACCAACAGGAAAGCTGGGAAAGGACTTTTTATAAGGGCATGTAGTGACAAGATGAGGGGAAATAGTTTAAAACTGGAAGAGGGTAGAGTTAGACTAGATATTAGGAATAAATTCTTTACTGTGAGAGTGGTGAGACCCTGGAGCATGTTGTCCAGTGAAGTTGTGGATGCCTCCTCCCTGGATGCACCCTAGGCCAGGGTGGATGGGGCTTTGAGAAACCTAGTCTAGAGGGAGGTGTCCCTGCCTATAGCAGGGAGTTAAAAGGGTTCTTAAAGGTCCCTTCCAACCCAAACCATTCTATGCTTCTATGATTTGTTAAAGCTCCTTCTATGCTAGGCGTTTGCTAAGGAAAGCATGCTCTGGACTTTCACTTTGTTTCAGCTCTACTTGAAGACTAGAAAACTTTAGGATGGTTTTCAAAGCAAACTGAAGATTACACTTAGCTATATGACATGCACATTTATACTAAATAATCACAGCTGACACAAAATTGCTAGTGAATCCATCGTCACAGTCCTTTTTTAGCAAATTATTTGTCCTGGATCTCTGCAGAGGCATCCAGATCAAACACCATGTGCTGTTACTAAAGAGAGTAGATTAACTTCTCTGCCAGAGTTATTCAAGGAAGAATACAAAGCATCTGAATATAATCTCCTGCAAAACAAGATCTCTCACATACTCTTACTTCATTCTTGAGTAATCTCTGCAGTCTTTAAACAAAAGATCACAGTAAAACGTGGTATTTTACAGCACTATTTTGTATAGCCACAAGAGGGGGTGTGAAGAACGTTATCTGCTTTGAAATTTCTCCCTAAGCCTTTCCTTTAGCACATGATATGTTAGAGGTATCACGAAACCAGTCATTTCATGAAATGACTGAAATTTTCAGTCATTTTTCAAAATGACTCCTTCACTCACTCATTTGGCAAAATGACTAAAAGTTTCATGCATTTTATGAAATGACTGACATGCTGGATATTCTGCTACATTATTTGACTGTTTGTTTCATTCAGTAACAGGCATATTGTAGAAAAGGAGTTGCGGGAGAAGGATCCTTTGCTTTTTCTGCAGTCACTGCTGAAGAAGGCTCTGAATTTTGAAAGTAGCTTCAGAAAAGAACTATACAAAAAGTATAGGAAGTTCCCAACTACCTGACACTTAAGGAACAATGCTGTGAAACTACTGCTGAGATCTAAAATGCAAGCCAAGATCCCAAATCAAAGCCAAGATATGAGTACTACCTGCTTGCCAGGTAAGTTTTAAAGATCTAAAGATTTAAAGATAAAAAAAGAAAAAATCACTATTTTTTTTTTTTTGCTTCCTGCTGTTATTATTACTTACCTATTCCTTTGTTGTGGAATTGCCAGTTAATTCTTCTATATTTCTTCCACTCCTCATAGGTATGAAATTATATACTGAGGTGACAGTGTTTCTAATCAAGAATTGTTGGACTAAAGAAGCATCTCCCATATTCTCTGTGAGTGTTGGAGATGACAGCATTTACATATCGCTACAGTTCATGTTGGTGGTGATCATGCTTATTGCTTACTGTCTGAATATACAAACATAACACAGTCTTTCTGTCTTCAGTGCCTGAGAAAAAGACAGATACCTTGATCCACTCATTTGTGAAAAAGGCAAGTTGACCACACTGATATTCAAGCTGAGACTCAAGAAAATAATGATGTACTAAGACTACTTGCCCAAATTTTATGTTTCCTGAGATGTTACTTCAGAGGGAATGCCAGAGTGGCCTTTCAGCTTTTCAGTAGTTTTCTCCTATCTGATGCCTCTGTTGTACTGTGGAACGATAGAACTGAATTCACTTCTAAAATCACCCAAGTACTGGAGGCTCTGTGACCTCTGCTTAGTTTGATGCATGGAAAAGCAAGGCATCCATAATGCTAGGACTCTCCCAGAAGTGATATTAAACATATGGTTCAAACATGCATGGTAGACAATAATTCATGAAACTGACCTGTAGGGGTTTATTTAGCCCCATTCTCAAAAATACCATCAAACAATCTGGAATAAAATGGTCACCCCATACAGCTCTGTTGGGTAACATTCCCAAATGTGGGCTTATCTCAAGCTCTCTCCCACCAGGGATCATTAACTGCCTCCACAGCATGCACAGTTTGCTCTCAGTGCTCAGCAGTCATTCTGTTGACTCTGCTGCAAAAAGATATCTAGGAGATGAACTGGCCCTCGTGACAGTGATGTAGGTGACCAAACTGGAATTTTGGCTAAAGTTAATCTTAAACCTGTTCCCGTATCTCAAACCTGTCACAGAAAGGATTCATCCAGACCCACAAAATTCTTCAGCCACTGATACCCATGAATTAACTGGCCCTTGGCTTCTAGGATATCATCCCATTGCCCTATCTGAGCAGATTTTCCACTCAACACAGTCACCTGTGAAATCAGGTGGATGAATCCATTGAAAAGCAAGGCAGATACAGTAGCTAATGTCACGGTCATCTCAGTTAGGAAGATATCTTTGTGGTTCTGGCAAGTGGGGTATATTGCATGAAGATTTCAGAAATAAATGTGAAAGTCCATTTGGCTTTAGTAATAAATAATGAATAAAAGTAATCTTGCATGCTGTCTTTTTAAGTTAATCCAAGTAACAAGACATCAGGCATGTTGTCGTCCTGCCAGTTTCAGTAACTTTGTTAAAGTTGTGAAACTTACTCCTATTTTGCAGAATGACTGAATGAAACAGCCATTTTGTGAAATAACTGAGAATTTAAAACATTTCCTGAAACGAGTGGTTTCACAACATGACTGCAACACGGGCAACTCCAGAGTCACTCATTACATTGCCAGTACCATGTATTTCCCAGTAAAGCACAAGGAACAGAAAAATTACCTACAGCTTTTTTTTATACCATGCTTAAAAAGAGCAGGAAAAAAAGGAAGAGATGCATGTACCACGTGAAAATGGTTCTCTAATAATACAACACCCTAAACTGGATTATAATACAAGCCTCCTTTGCAGCATATATTTAACTATGATTTACCTTTCTGGAGGGCGCTGTAGTGACATAGTCTAGAATAAAATAAACCATCCAAGTTGGGCAGAGCTTTTTCACACAGCCGAATGTCTTTTGAAAGAGTTAGCTTTGATGCATGTTTCTGCTGTATGATCCATCATGGGAATGTAAATAACAATTCTTTCAGCACTTTCTCCCATGCTCCCACCTTGCTGTTTTCCTGACGTGTCTCAAGGGTCAGATGTGAAACTTATCATTGCCGCCTACTCAACCTTTTCATTAACATCCCTCTTCCAGTCCATTTACCTTTCTTCTGCATATTTTATTTAGTTCTGTGCTAAGTAACAGTTCTGCAATTAAGAATACTGGCAGCTCATATACACATTATTTCCTGGTTTTCTTGCTCTTTTTTGGAACCTTAATTGCTGGCTTTTTAACTTCCAGGTTAGAGCAGCAGGGCGCAGGAGTGCAGTTCATCAAAGCCATTGTATTGATGCTGATGCATAAACTGCCTGGCATAGGATACCACGGAGTAACAAAGGTTCATTATTTCATTTGTATTTGACACATGACCTTGAAAAATGTAAATGTTAAATCTATGGTAATTTGAGAGTTCACCCTGTCATTTAATATGCACAGTCCTCTTTCTCCTTCTCTTTTTCTTTTTCTTTTTACTGTAAATTTGCTATCCCCAAGGAAAAAGCATATTACAAGTTATCTGAATTTAATTATAACTGAAAGATGATACCCCAAAATGTTATGTTATGGAAATCTTATAAGCCAAGAGAACAAGTCTGAAGGAAAAACACTATGTCTTTGTTAGGGGAAAAAACCCACAATGAATGAGAATTTCCAAAAATGCGTAAGGAGGCTGAACATGTCAATTATTGGCTGTCCACCTTGTGATGTTCTCAGAGGATCCTGATGTGGAGATGTCGTGGAATTTCTTCTCTCTCAGTGAGAGATATAAATATAGATTTCTTGCAGATATCTGTCTGGAAAGCATTGAAATTGTGGTACACAAAATAATGAGTTGACTCTTATATTTTTTGACTTAGGCAAATGCTTTAAAAACTGCTTCCTCTGCCTCCATCAACATTTGCTGAGTAGATCTGCGTTCAGAAGGATGTTTGTGAGAAGTAAATATGATATGTGGGTTAACGAGAGTGAATAAAAAAATCAGGTGGCCTTTGGAAGCTATTAAAGTGTCATTCTGTGAGCAAGCAGAAACCCAGCCAGGTGACTAGCATGGCTGTGAGTGATGGTGCTAACATCGAGCAGGCAGCAGGAGCAACAGTCTGAGCTGCTCATAGGCTGCAAGATGTTTCCATGAACCATTTGCAGATTAATGTTTATTGACAAGTAAATCTGCAAAGCTTTGAATCTTTCAGTGAATTATTTTCAAACAAAAGAAGCTGCTAAATATGTCCAACTATTTGGTAGAAATTTAACTCTGTTTGTTGCTTAGTTGAGCATACTTTTCAAACATGAGTGACTGCTTTACATGGGCTGCATTCTGAATTTCCCATCTTGCTGAAGATCTGTCAGGAAAGCATTATGTTTAACTAAATGCATCGGAAGGAGAGGTAAGTCAGTTTAATAAAAACAAAACAAAACAGAACTGTAGGTAGAAGAGTCGTAGCTGAAAAGATTGATTTGTATATTCAGTGTGTTGAGTCACAGAATACCTTTAAATATTGTAAATATTTTCAAAATTATTTACAGTATGAAAACCCTGAGTTGTTTCCTTTTCCACCCAGAAGAATGAACACTGAGAGATACAGAAGATAGAGAAGACAAGATGGACAGTTTTGAATGAGTCTTATCCTTGTAGTAAAGTGAACACTGGAAAGAGAAGCAGCAATACTTTCTTCCCAGTTCCCTGTAGTATATGCATTCTGCCATGAAGGGACTGTGGCCTTGGCTGTGCACCTTGCCTGTCACCTGTAAATCTGCTTTTCCAGACTGAACTAGACCTGATGTCACAGCACTCAATGCACACATTCTTGGGCCTTTCTCTTTTTTTTCTTCTTTTTTTTCTTACAGTTACTTAGCACCTTAACACACTAACTCTTGCTTCTGCATTATATCCATTCCTGGAAAATACTTTCATGCACTTCCATAAAAGGCTTGATGAAGAGAACATGTCAGCTTAGGGACAAATTTGAAAGGACAGTAGCCAAGAGTAAAGTAATTATTGTCAACTGAGTCCAAGAAATTTAGACATCTTATGTATGACCTTGTCGTAAGGAACTAAATGGGAAAGGGCTAAGGAAGTGTGCATGTGTCATTGATTGATTTAATCCTGCCAAACTCTTAATTTTTGGATGGACTCTGAGAAGTTAGTGAGAAATCCTTTTATTTCATTAACCAAGCACTTTCAACACAGGATAAAACCAGTTTATTTCCTGTTTACATCTAAAACGCTATCTTCAGATATCTGGATATTTTACTCTGCAAAAGTGTTGTATATGTCACTGTCACTTGTTACAGCACAAGCTGGTCATTGCTCCCCTGCATAAGCTTCAGCTGCAGTGCAGTATAGATCTACAACCCATAGACTGATCTTGCCTGAAGCCTGACCTTGTGACACTTTCCCTCTGTGGTGAGGGAATTCTTAAACTAAGGTTGTTTGCGTATGAACAGACAGGACCTTCAGTTCTAATATCATTTGTTACTGTTTTGTTGTTGTTGTTGTTGTTTTGGTTGTTGTTGTTTTTCTATTGAATGGCCCTTAACACTTGGAATAGTGTAAAATTAGACACATATCACTTGCATTTACTATTTGCAACACAGGAACGACCAGAAGCCATATGTTGCATTTAGTTGTTGCTGTAGAAACACCTACATGAAATATCCTAGAGACATTATTTATAGATCCAGTCAGAAAATGGTATTTTGTTCTCAGGGAAATTCTGTTTTGTCAGTAACAGGAAATTTTGGCCAGCAGGTCGACATGTTTCCATTTGCATAGTAAGTGCCAACATTTTGTGGAAAAAATAGGAATTTTTCATGCATAAAACTGTAAGAACAACTAGACCGATCCTGTGAAATTACAGGTACCCTCCTTCCTTCTCTTGTTACTGTGGAAGATACCGAAGTTCTTCCCATTTCATAGTCCTGAGTTGAACCAGACTCCAAGTTTGTCTAGTCCAACTTTATAGCTACATTCAAAGATTTCTTCTGCAGAATATCTTTAAACTGCAACTTCTCTTTGTCCATCACAAGTGGTCACAAATCATACTCACACCCAGACCTTTGCACCTTAACTGCTGCAAAATCATTTTATTTTTAGTACTGAAGCTGGCAGCTTGGCCCTTTCCTTTCCTTTTGTAGTCCTGCTGCAAATGTAATCTTGACATAGCATTTTTCCCTTCCCATCCTCTCTTTGCACCCTCCATGGATATTCTCTTTTTCACATTAAACATTTGCTTTCCCTGTCACTTGTAGAAGATTTCACATCATCTCTTTTTCACGCACTACCAGCAAGTTTAGGAAGAGCAAAGCAAGCAGAAGGATGATACCCATGGCTTTGGTCTTGAGTTACTTTTTAGCTCTATTTTTGCACCTCTGAACTTTCCACCATGCATCCACCATCCATATAGTTCACATTCCTGCACCATTTTGGTTTTTGCCTCTCTTTCCTTTACCTTGGAGGGAACTCTGGTCTCTGGAAGCCTTTGTCTTCCACTTAACCTAAAGCATATGAATTTCTACTGACCTGACTCTGCTTGGTTGGCTGTTGGTACCTTTGTGGAGTCCCTTGCTGAGAGTAATTCCTTTCTTCTCTTCACACAGGAAGTTAGCATGAACTCTATATAACTTGTGCAGACTTCAAAGGAGAATGAATGAGAACACCTCAAGGTCCTTTTTAATAGGGGGAGGGCCCCCTATCGCAGATAAATGGTGTTTTCTGAAATTTTAGCTTAAAAGAAGCTCCCCAAAACCCCCATGTTTTGTGTTCTTTCTCACCCAGTGACAACCCCTAGATCAAATGTGCTAGAAGATAGAGCCAGAGCAATATTCCTGCCCAAGGACCCTTCAGCTGCAAAGGAAACCCTCCAGTCCTTGGAAGACTGTGCCTCTTCATCACTGAGCAGAGGGAACAGGTATTATATGAAGACAAAGTTATTGCCTGGGCCTGTCTGGAGCACAAGAAGTGAAGCTCTGAAACTCCCCAGCACGGCCCATAGGAATTTGGAGGTTGGACCATTCCCAGATCAGTGTAAATACCTTCAGCATTATCTGACTGTACTCTAACAGGAGCTGGAATAGACTGGAAGCTGCACAGGTCTTAAAAGCCAGTGCTCATAAATACTCGGAGAGCTCAGGCTGTGGGTTCATCCCTAGAATGCGAGACAAGAATTAAGCTTGTTTAGCAGTTTTGAATTCTATCACAATCCTAATTTTAGGAAAAGACACACTGTGCTGTATCTGTTTCGTTAAATGGGTTGAATTTGTAACTTGTAAGTCTGTATCTTCTGTCTTGAATTATAGAAGTGTATAATGCAGTGATTTCAAGTGACAGATCTACTAAATATATAGTTTGTTGGAATTATATCTACTTTTTTTCTTTATTTAGGAAATTTAGACTAATTTAAATGATTGTTTCTTTTCTAATCTCTTGACAAATAGGAGAATGAGAAGAACTCTTATTCAGGCCATTTATACTAGAACCCTTCTGTAACTCGCATGGTTGTTTTTTGTTTCTTTTTTTTCCTTTATCTTGGTAAAGCAGATACCACAAAAATACCAACAATCCATTATTTGTTGTTGTTGTTGTTTTTAATAGTAAAATAGTGCAGTGCTTACAAATGGAAGTTTTACGTGAATGATAGCTCAGTCAAGCAGTAATATGTCACTGAGCTGGAATTATGCAGAGCTTTCTTGGACACTGTGGTCAGTTTATGATCTGAGCAGCTCTCGAGTATGCATTCATGACACTTCAGCACATTGTTTCATGTGATTTTTACATATATTTGCAACTTTTAAAAATATTACTATATTTCTGTTCTTGCTTTCCCCCATTGTTGTGAAATGAATCATGGTTAAGTTGTATTCTCCTGGCTCCTCTTGGCCTTGCAAAAGACAGTGTTTTATGGCAAACCTTCAGAGTCCTGTCTGAGGAAGCTCTGTGCAACCAGAATCCTTTGTCTATAATCCCTGTTTCTTTCCAGTCAATGAAAATGACAAAAATAATGTTTGAAAACCAGCATAGCTATCCATGACTCCTAAACTTGTTAAAATGTTTTGTTCATCCTGAAATATCCTAAGCATGACATAAAAGAGAAAATCCCAGGCTAATGCCTTGACATGTGATGTGTCTGCTTATCCTGGCTGTCTCGTACACTAGAGCTTTTCTGGATGAAGCTGGCTGCGATGGTTCTGTTAAGGCAAAACATCAGGCAGAGTGCTCCCACTCTCCTTCCTTCTGAATTTGATAACAGTTTTTTTCTCTTTTGTTTGTCTGTTTAGGTGATAATCATAGGAAGCCATGTGATAGCCTGTGACACTACAGCTGTTTGCAATTTCAGTTCTTGTAGTTATGCACATCTCTGGAGACTTTGGTGAGGGAGTATTTTGCAGCCAGAAAGACTTGAGTTTGCCAACCGTGATATTTTTTCCGTATCTTTTCACAAGTCCTTTTTTCTTGGGGAGGTAGGGAGAAGAGTGCAGAAATCACATTTTTTGTTATTTTTAGTTAATGCTGCATAAAACCATAAAATGCTTCACATGCATGGAGTAAAGGAAAAAAATCTCAATTTCTATTTCAACACGTGACATTCTCTTTTATTAGCACCTATGGCATCTAAGACACTGGTGTACATGTCACAAACTTGGTTCAAATACAATTTCTTGATTAATTACCTTTTAGGAAAACAGTAGTTGAAGAGAATTAAAAAACAAACAAACAAAAAATCAGATGGCAGGCAGAAAGCATTACAAGAAGTCACATACAAACTCCAGGTAATTTTGGAAGAGAAATGCTGACCCAGTCCATGTCCTGGATAAAAGCTGGATATAAGTGGCATACTTTATTCTATTTTATTTGTGTCACTGATGTTGTTTTTATTTAAGGATAAAATGTGATGGAGATATGTGCTCTTCCATTTTGACCACAATTGAATTTTTCCTGTCTAGGTTAAAAAAATAACTTCCAGAGCTTAGAATCACAAAATCTCACAAATCCCTTAGAAATGCAATGAATTCAATTCCTTTGTTCACTGCGGTTATTTTCCAGGCAAAATGATTTTTATAGCACAGGTATGGGGATGTATCTCAGCCTATGAAGTGACTCCAGCTGGCTGTAAAAATATATACAGTAGCCTGCAGCCTCCATGTTTTTATTGTTGTTTATTTTTCAAAACCAGTAGTATCTCTAATGCAATGTGCTATTATCCATACATGCATTTTGACTGAAGACTAGAGATATGGAACCAGTTTTACTGTTCTGTAGCAAATAAAGGGCACTGCCAGTGTCCTGTTTTTTTTCTGAAATGGGATTTTCTTTATAGTGTTTGGTATGAGGCCATGTTTTGGACTTAGGAGAAAAACAGTATCAATAGCACAGAGATGTTTCAGCTGTTGCCAAGCAGTGGCTGCAAAGATCCAAAGAAATTTCAGCTTCTTATGCTCCCCTATCAGCGAGGGGCTGAGGGTGCACAAGGAGCTGGGAGGGGACTGAAGCAGGACAGCTAGCTTAAACTGGTCAAAAGGATATTCCATACCATGTGATATCATGCAAAACTATAAAACTGGGGGAATTGGCTATGGGGTTGTCACTGCTTAGGAAATGTTCAGGCATTGGTTGGTGGTTGGTCAGTAATTATGTCACAGAACATTGAATTGGAAAGACCTTTAAAGGTCACCTAGTCCAACTCCACTGCAATGAACAGAGACACCTACTGCTAGATCAGGTTGCTCAGAGCCCTGTCCAACCTGACCTTGTATGTCTCCAAGAACTGGGCATCCATCACCTCTACAGGCAGCCTGTACCAGTGCCTCACTACTCTTATTGTAAAAAAAATTCTTCCTTATGTCCAACCTATATCTTCTGTCTTTTTGCTTGAAACTGTTTCCCCTTGTCATATCACAACAAACCTTGCTAAAGATTCTGCCCCCTGCTTTCTTACAGCTCCCATTTAGACACTGAAAGGCTGCTCTCAGATCTCCCCAGAGCCTTCTCCAAGTTGAACAGCTCCAGCTCTCTCAGCCTGTTCTCATGGGAGTTGTGTTTCATCCCTTGGATCTTTTGTGTCCCTCCTCTGTTTGTGCAATAATAGGTCCATGTCTCTCCTGTACTGAGGACTCCACAGTTGGATGCAGTATTCCAGGTAAGGTCTCATCATCACAGAGCAGAGGGGCAAGATCACCTCCCACATTTCTTTGGATGCAGCCCAGGACATGGTTGGCTTTCTGAGCTATGAGGGCACACTGCAGGATCATATCCAGCTTGTCATCCACCAGCACTCCCAGGTCTTTTTTGGAGTGGTTACACTCAATCCTTTCCTCCCCCAGCTTGTACTGATAGTGGAAGTTATGATCCAGGTGCAAACCCAGTGCAAGACCTTGCATTTGGATTTATTGAGCCTCATGATGTTCACCTGGGCCCACTGCTCAAGCCTGTCTAGGTCTTTCTGGATGGCACCCCATATCTCAAGCATGTCAATCACACAACATAACTTGGTGTCATCCACAAAGTTGCTGAGGGTGCAGTTGACCTCACTGTCAATGTAATTTATGAAGATATTAAAGAACATCAGTCCCAGGACTTGACCTCTGAGGGACACAACTCATCACTGATCTCCATCCAGACATTGAGCTTTTGACAGCTACGCTCTGGTATGATCTTGCAACCAGTTCTATGTTCTTTGAACAGTCTATCCATCAAATCTGTATCTTTCCAAATCAGAGAGAGAGAAGGACATTATTGGGAATCGTGTCAAAGGTCTTACTAAAGCCCTGATGACATCAGTGGCTCTTCTGCTGTCCACAGATGCATTGTGCCATCATAGAGAGTGGTGCTGAGCTGCCAGTTGGGTTAAACCACAACAAGTATTTACTGTATGAAAGCATCAGCTAACTACCTGCAACAGGTCAGTAGCTCTACTCTGGCAACCTAACACTGAAGAGCAGAAACGAAGAACATTAGATGTTACCTACACTTGATTGAAAATACTAACTCAATTTACTTGTTATGAATGGAAGTAGGCTGACAGTTTATGGGGAGTAGGCTGACAGTTTATGAGCTGGAAGCTGTCTTTCATGAAGAATATGGAAGAATAGCTTGTAGTAATTTTGTAGAAAGAGATTCAGTTAAATTAATTACCAAAAATATCTGATAACTAGTCTGGGAATGCAGTACCTGAGTCTTCTGTCTAACTACTAACACTACATTTTCTAAAGCCCTTGTTTTTTTTTGTTTTTTGTTTTTTGTTTTTTTTTTTAAAGGTGCAGGAATTTGAGCTTAAAAATAAATATGCGATAGCTTCTTTTTAGATATGTGGGTAGTATAATTAATTTTCCATGTCCTCTGCTGTGACCTTAATGAGAGTTTGCATTTATTTTTTGCTCTGGAAAGGAAGTAGTTTTGAACATTCAACCATATGCCAATTGTGCTCATAAGCAGCAATAAATGCAAGGCAAGATTTGTGGGAGAAATAGGATCTGTAATAAAGCAAGAAAAGCTTTTAGGCCCATAAGCTCTCTTTCAGGACTGAAATTGAAGTGGTTATCTTCAAAGGTAAAAACAGGTTAAGAACAATTATTCTGAGTTTAATTAGATTGTTAATCAGTTAGACCATCTGAGGTAAAATAGGTAGGTGAAACTGCAGTTCATTGTGGAATTTATGATCGTTATTTCCCGTTAAATTGCCAAATCTCAAAAAGTTAAAATGTGATGATTTTCTGTATTGTTGTTAGAAAAGATATGCCTGACTTATTTCACCTCTTTGTTTCTCTAGATTGACCAAGATTCAGGGGCCTTGGATATCTAAAATTAATTTCTTCTGGAGAGAAGGCAAACACACAATGAATATTTGAACAAAAATGCATGTGCTAGTATAATTGAACTATTGAGCTATCAGTGTGTGAATGGAATTACACCAGAGATCTCAAGAAAAAGCAATGGCTGGGCATTACTTTCCAACAGCAAAGACGAAGAAAAAATAGTGCAAAAGATTGTGGTTATCAGAAGTTTGGGATTCTCCTTAGTAGAAAGTCAAAGTCTTGAGGCTTGTATAATCTATAACAAAATGGAGGAGAGGCTCTGAAATTGTCTGATCTGAAGATGTGACACAATGGATGTATCTACTGGTCTCATTTAATAACTCATTGTCATATGCATTAAATTCTATTCAATCTTCAATGTAGTCATTCTCACAGCACATGAGTAAGGTCAATATTACCCCTGTAAAGGAACAAGAACCAAGGCAATTTTGTTCCCTGTGTCAAGAGATTTCAAACTGTGATGTCTGACAATATAGAGATGACAAAATATCTGTTCTTATCCATTCATATTCCAATATTCAACTTCCTATACTTCTTGTGAGTAAGCACTTCTCTTTCTGTCATTGCTACTCTCATGAGACTTACTGCAGCTGTTTGGTTGTACCTTCTGAAATCCATGCTGGATTTTCTTTGGATGCTAAAAGCATGAAAAAACATGTCCTTGCCCCACAATAAATGATCTGTGCTCTTTTGTGAATGTGGTCCGTGGGCTGTCAGCAATGCTTTGGAGATGGAACACAGCCTTGTCCTCCTGCTATCACTCTGGCATGTGTGACCAATAGAGAAGAATATACTACCACTGTTTCATGTCTTCTGTACTTGAAAACCTTAATTCCCTTTTCTAAGAGTGATACTTAATCAGATTTCTACAGTGAGAAAGTTTATTTCTTGGAGGCAACAAACAGTTTATTTTGTCTCTTCTTACTATCAAAGGTTTGTAAGTAACCAAAACTATCTTAATTCTGAATCCTCAGGTTTCAAAATAAACCTATATAAAAGCAAACAAACAAACAAAGAATCCCCAATAAAGCCAAACTTTCATGTTTTTTATCCAGATCTGAGACCTTGACTGGCCATAAGGGTAGCTATTATGTAAATCCAAGGAAAGCAAACAATCTTATCTTAGAAGCAGTAATTTCACATTGTACCTTTTTTTGAGCATCCACTGAGTATTCTTAGCTCTAATACATTTTTCCTGTTTTATGATTGTGTATCCTTATTATCGACAAAGCAAATAGGCATCAGAAGGTGTCTTTAGAACAGTCCCATTTATCTGAATAGAGCGATTAACAAGAAATATATTTGTGTATGGAGTAGCAAGCAGACTTACTCTTACTCTGGCTGGTAATGCAGCATAAATTCTGTTAACTGGAGATAACCATTAAGCTCTATTAAATCCTTGCACTATCCAACTTTGTTGTTATGTGTATAAATTTGCGACAAAAAATATGGCCTGCTCTTAGGGTCAGATCTTTTTTCATAGAGTCATAGATTCACCAGGGCTAGAAAAGACCTTCAAGATCATTCAGTCCAACTGTGCACCTATCACCAATATTTTCCCACTAAACTATGTCACTCAATGCAACATCTAAGCATTTCTTGAACACCTTCAGAGATAGCAACTCTACCACCTCCCTGGGCAGCCCATTCCAGTGCCTAATTTTTCCTAATCTCCAACATGAATCTCCCTTGGTACAACTTGAGGCCAAGTTTCTGAACAGATCCTACTGTATTTCTGTGGAGAACATCACCATAATTAGTAATAAATGGAATATAAACAGTATACTAAATAGTGGAAGAGCATCTCTAAATATTTTAAAGGTGGAATAATAAAGGCAATACTGTAATTGAGCTTAGCACTTAGAACACTGTAGTCACAGAAGAAAATTGGTAGCCTTTGATAAAATTGAGGAGGTTTACTGTAATTTTATTGGACCAACAATTTTACAAGTAGTCTCCTTGCATCATGGAAAGAAAAAAAACTCTCTGCAAAGAACTTGTTTTGATTTGAGACATTTTCAGAGGGCTATTTTAATTTAATTAATGAAAAATCATAGGTTAATTGCCTTCAGCTTTAATGTGAGGGTATTATGCATGCAGGCATATTTTATTTATATCTTGACTGTTTGATGTACACAATCAATTCAAAAAGGGATAATGAAGAAGTATTCCACCCTGTGTAGAATAGTAATTAGGGACTCTAGTGCAGATTTTTTTATTAATTGTGCAGTTCTGTAAACATGTTTGACATAATGCTGAGAAAAGCATTTGTCGATTTTTGTTATTCTCCTTTTTTCTCTTACTTATTCCCATCCCTTCCATCCCTACTCTTTCTACCATTTAGTCAAAATGCAAGGTATGGCATTAACCCTCTCTACCTCAATAGGATTCTGAATTTGCATACAGATGGATAACAGGCAAGATATCAAGGAAAACAGTCAAGATATCAGACTTGAAGAGTCTGTCATGAACAATAGGTAAGTCCAGAATAGTAATGTTATGACTGAAGGCCTGGAAAGATCAAAAATACTCTTTTTCTAGATAATTTGAGATGAGGTTGTCTCACTGACCATAGACAGACTGTTCTATAAGGTAACTCATACAACAGTCCAGTATCTCACAGAGAGGATAATACTCTTCAAGAACCTCCTTGTGCATCCTTATTTTATCCTGCGTCATTTCATGGTGTAGGTAGAAGTATTGTTGCCTTCAGCTGAAATATTGTCTCTACTCATTCCTTATTGTGTTCTGCAGCAAAGATTATCTTTTTTGAGGTTACTTGCTTCAGAATTAGTTTGTGAGGGGTATCCAGAGACTAAATCTGTTTCCTATGCTCCCCAGACTACTCCTAGAGTCTTTTTCCATTCTAAAAGGGTCCAAGGTAACACTATGTTTTCTTGGGTGAAATTTCTCAGTTCCAGTTGTGATGCAACTCATCGTGGCAGTCCTTATTCATGCAGTTTGCAAGGATTACTCAGAGATTGTCTGTGTAACCAAGTAGGAATCATTTAGGTCAATACTATTACAAACTTGAGATTGTTTTTAAGACAAAGAACAGCCCGTATTTGATCTTCAAAAAATTACCACTCCTTCCATAGGGTACTGTCAAAGGAATAGTTGTTTTTCTAAAGGTAAAGTTGACCAAATAAAATGAGCCATCTAATCTTGAGAGATATGGATCCCTCACCAAGAGTGCTGTTTCTGACATGATATTAAATCATAGAATCTGGAGATAAAATAGTTGAATGAGGACATGGAAAACACACTCCAAGTCTCTAATTCTCTCCAATCATGAGTTTAGATGGGAACTGAGTATCTGAATTTATTGCTTCCAGTGCAAACTGAAGAATGGCAGGTGACAGGACAAAAAGTTACCCAAGCTTACAAAGTGCACATTCTCCCTTGTCTTGTTTGCTTGGAATTGTAAGACAAGGAAGTAATGCCTGGTCTTGCAGTTCTGTGGTGGTCTTCTGAAAGCATGTAGTAGGTATTACTTCAAACATCAAAACTGTGCTATAACTGGAG
The DNA here is from genome assembly GCA_002909625.1 of Bambusicola thoracicus. Lineage (NCBI taxonomy): Eukaryota > Metazoa > Chordata > Aves > Galliformes > Phasianidae > Bambusicola > Bambusicola thoracicus. The sequence continues at coordinate 6,120 of PPHD01005542.1, read as the reverse complement.
AGCTGAGCATTCCTAACAGAAGTAGTCCTCATTCATATGGCCTCTGCTTCCCTGACATCTTCACTGTTTGAGGGCTAAAATGATGTTTGGTGGCTTTGTGGTAACTGCATGGATAGTAGATGATGATGAAGAGATGTCCATGATTCTTGTTCTATAGTTGCATTTACACACATCCATGTAGACATGATCTCCTTTCTCTTATCTGACAGCACAAGGAACAAAAATAATCTCAGGCTGTATCATTTCCCTGGCTGAATAGACCCCCTCTGTTGGGAGAAGACAGACAAAGTATCTTATACATAGAGAACATGGATGCTGAGATCTCAAGCTGCTTATGTACGGCTGTTCTTTTCCCATAAGAAAAAGAAATGCATTGTCTGATTCTTTCATTTTGTTTCAAAACAGTGTAATCAATTCCTCATACATGATGAGCTTCTTTTAAATACTCAGATCCCGGAGGAAGATCCTCTAGTTTCATTAGGCTTTTCTTGGAATAACCTTAGTCCTCACAATAAGATAATAAAGTCTTGTTAATTCATACTTACAAGGCTATTGTATTTGAAAGATTTCAGATGTCATAAATAAAGGCTTATCTGGGATTTCTAGCTTACTTTTAAAAGGAAAATGCCAAAAGCTTTTTACAAACAGAGATGAAGCTTGAAAATCACTTGAAATAGTGTCATTCAAGGCCAAGTCCACTCTTCGGTCCTGTGAAAAAACAAAATTAAACCTGCTGAATAAATGTTAATGGTGAGGAAACCTAATAATCTATCAGTGTTAAATTACCAGCAGTGATTATTATTTCCTTGTTTGTTTTGATGGGATGTAGTTACCTGCTATTTTCCAACAATAGTTTAATGATGTCGCCTAGAAAAGGCGCCAATAATGATTATATGATTAAATCAACACATTAATCAGAAAGAATTCATAAGGATTAGAGCTCCTGCCTTCCTTCAGATGGAAAGAGCCAAAAGTTCACCTAAGTACATAGATAAAAAAGTCACGAAACAGAATTTTATAGATCTCTAATTAAACCCATCAGTTTCCCTAAAACCTCTGCTGGGTAAGCTAAAGGAGGCTGCATGTCCAATAAGCAGTTAGTTCAATGACCTAGATTTGAGTTTCTTGAATTCCTGTGTGTGGTTTACATGATCTTTGCAACTAATATCTATTAACCTGTACTCTAGTGATGTGAATAAGAATTTCTAGGACATCTCCTCCTGGGTCTAATAGTTTCCTTGAATAGCTTAGTCAAGCCCCTAAAAATTAATTATCCGTTTTGTCGTCAGTAACATTTTCAGAGTTTGAATGAGGACTATTCTTGGACATGAAGATACATCTCTTTTGAATATGAAAACATTACCCAAAAAGGACATGAGTTTACCTGCTTGCATATTTAATCTTCTAAGATGGTAACAAACTATTTATCTATCAAGTACAGCAAATTTTGATTGAAATATGCATCTATTTTTAGAGGTTTTATTATCTTAGTTTATATATGTTTCAGAGAAACCAATGCAAACCTGAGTAGCTTGTCTCAGTAGTTGTTTCCCTTTATTTTTAATATTGTCTCAGATCTTATTCCAACAAAGCATCTGCTTGGCAGAAGTGATCAAGCTCTGACTGTGGCTTTATTTTTGTCCACTTAGCTAAACAATTTTACTAACGTCTAAAATTTATACCCTATTTAAGTAATTAATCGATCATATTTCCTCCTGAAATATATTGGGATATACTAAATGGAATTTTTTAAATTAGTACAGTAATCAGGCTTTCTAGTTACTGAATTAATTCTTGGATCTCTCTCTTTCGACTTTCTCATGTGATGAACTTAGAAGCCATTACCAATTAGAGTTTTTTTTTTAATGACTTCACTGTGGCTTGAACATCTAGTTTCTGTCTGATGTTCCCTTGATCACTCAGTCAAAGGCGAAATTTACTTCCTTTAGTTGCCACATAGCATCACACCAATTCTCGACCCCAAATCTGAACTACCTTTCTCTCTCATAAATACAGTGTATAATCCCGATTCATAGATTAAATTTTATTAAAATACATGTTGCTAAAATGAGCCATTTTCTCTCTAGAATTGATTTGTCATATGTAAATTATATAAGTCATCTCACTGGTAAAATCTACCTACAATTTTTTCCTCCCCACAGTTAAAAATAGCATGGGACTAATAAAAGATTAGTGCCTAAAAATATCCCCAGAAGATGATGCTTCCTTCTGTTAAGATTTATAGATTTACCAGTTTTTAATCCATCTGATGTATTCTAGATGGAGCTGAGCAGTCTTTCAGAAAATAAACTATGTAAGTGAAACTCAGAAAGAAAACTACTATCTTCATTGGACTGAAGGAAGAATAAACCAGAAATCTTTCAGAGCTAAATTATATCTATCCGTACAAATAGCCTAGGGGGGCAAATCTGTAATCTCATTAAGAAATAAAATCATAGAACGATCTGAGTTGGAAATGATACAATCTTGCCCAACATCACCTTTTCTTTCATCATAGATTTGAGTTAACTGCTTTTCACAAAGTTTATCAAAACCCTTTGCTACTAATGCATAATTATTGAAAACGCTACCATACTGATGTAATAGTATGCTCTATTTTGTTATGTAGCTCGCTCTGAAAATAATGCCTCCTACTTATTTCCTTGGAAATTACAACAGATACAAAGAGCACAAAAACACTATTTGATAGAGCAAATTCTCAGCTATAAAAAAACTCTTCTTTCACCATAGTCATCACCGTTAGCTATGCATTTTCACCAGTAACAAACAAAAGCCTGCATGCCATGCTCATAAAAATCTGCATGACTATCAAGGAACATGGCTTGTCTTTCACACTGCTGTTACTACTGCTGGAAGTCACCACCCATTGCCTCACTGTGCTGACATCCACTGCCTGGTCCCCATAAACGTTCAGCAAGTGCCCATGAGCATCAGTGGGAGCAATTTCTTTCTGCATAGAGGATTTCAGTGACATGTTTTTGCATCATACGCACTTCCATGTCAGATGCCTTTTTGTCAGATTACCCCTCTGCTGCCAGCTGCTGCATGGCAACAAAGTGTAACTGACATTGGTGGGAAGGGTTAACCCCTGCTTCTACACTACCAAGATTTGCCATCCACCAATGACATCGTGGGCCAGCATAATAAAACAGGAGGCATTACTTTTGGAGCAGCTCCCATACAATTGCGAGTGTGATAACGTCCAATGCCAAGATCAAGAAGGGTGACTGATTTTCATAACTGCTGGACAACATTTTGAAAATTTGTTGAGATGGCTAGGCATATACAGATGTGCATGGGAACAGATTATGTTGGAAGCAATTATTATCATAAATATATACTATATTATGTAGGTCCCTTTCAACTAAAACTGTTATATTAATCAGATAAGAAGAATAAGAAGAAATAGAACAAAGTTTAAAAAACAAACAAAAAAGGGATGCTCCCCAGTGGGTTTATTGTGGCTGCAGAATAAAAGGGGGGTTCCAGGAATAAACCCAGGAAAACTTTAAAATGTTGCATTCCAGGCAGAGTGTAGTGCAAGGAAAGCTGAAAAAGTCTCTGAGCTTGCTGGGCTCTGTTTGGAGGGCTGTGGATTGATGGGGTTGCGAACCCCTCTGAGGGATAGGTGTTGTGAGCTGTCCCAGCTCTGGTAATTAGATAGGTTCAGCAGTCTTTATGAGAGGCTTACGTTTACTGATTAATGTTCCACTTGTGCACAGATGTGATTTAGCTTTCTGCTGAATAAACACAACATGGGGATGGAAAGGTGATAACTGCCATACTCAGCAAAAAAGAAGGAGCCTATAAATATGCCAGTGGGTCAATAGAAGTGATTTCATTCTGCCTTCACAAGACTGCTGATGAAGTCTGACAGGGAGCTCTACTTCATTAATGCATCACAATGGTGAAGAAAGCCTGAAGGGCAAAAAGAGCCACCTGCAGCAGATTGGAGCCTGGGCTGCAGCTGTCAGAGAACAGCCAGGGAGAAATGAAAAGGGCTGCAACAAGGAAATAAAGAGGATATCATAGGCGGATAGGGTGTGTTTTCCCTCCCGCCTGAAACGGCTGATAGGGGAGGCACAGTGCTCAGGGCACAGACTGCAGATGAAGCTGTAGTGCTGATCAGAAGCAATTTTGGGAGGAAGGCCTGGTGGTGTGAAAAACGTTTTGGTTAAGGCCCTGAACAGAAAGCACTGAGTCTAAGGATGGGTAAATAAAGACGAGTTTAAAGATCCATGAAAATGTAGGAATGTCTACTGAAGGAAAGTTGCTCAGGGTGCAATGAGGAACGAAAAAAAAAAAAAAAAAGAGAATGCACTTGAGAGGAAGCACTGGAAGTTATATCAGATGGTGTATACACTGGAGAAGCACTGTTACACTGCTGTTTTCCCAGTCTCCTGAAACTAAAGTGTCTTGCCTGGGAGGAGCATGTGACTAAATAACCAAAATAATGTAGAGAATAAAGGTAAAAAGGGAGGGATATGGTGGCCATGTACTTAAATTAAGCTCTCTGGAAACCACCCATGGAGCTTTTTGGAGTTGAGTAATGATAATCTGTCCTAGCACACAACAAAGCAGGGAACGGAAAACAGTCCTGCGGTCACCAGGGCTTCCTCTGCCTACAGCTGTAGGTCAGCAGCTATAGTGAAGCTGATAGAAGGGTCCTATCACATTGTGGTGCCTGGGGTGGGAGGCACATAATGGAACAAATAAGGATAAAGTTCAGTCAGGGTCTAGGCAGGAACACCTGATCTGTATCTCTGAACCTGTGTTCTGAGTCATCCACATCCACTGTTATGTGGATCAGACTTTTTGCCCACATAAATCCAGAGAAGCTCTGAAACGCCCTGGCTCTTCTGAGATCGGGATTAAACCCTCACTAGCACAGCCTTCTTATCCTTCTCCTGCTCCTTGTAAGCTGGATCCTATTTCTAACCATTGAATCATAAAAGAGTCATCTGTATTCTGCTTTTTACATAGCTGCTTTCATTATTTTACTTTATTTTATTTTATTTTAGTTTAGTTTAGTTTAGTTTAGTTTATATTATTTTATTTTCCTTATTATGTGCCCATTATATATGTTCACTGGAAGAAAGGAGACAGAGGCAGATTGCTTACTGATCACTTTGAATGCTTTAAGAAAATCCCAGGACTTCTTATTCTCCTTTTACCCTGCTGGGCTGTCTTTCTCCATCACTACGGTTTCTATATAGGTAATTATTACTTACAGGCAGAAGTAAATTACTTACTTTCACTAACTGAAAAGATCTGAACTTTCAGCAATGTGTTTCAAAATGATTTTTTCTGTCTACAACACTTGTAAGCAGACAGAGGCAAAAGTTGAATCTATCACCTGTGGTACTTCCAATTTTCCTCAGAAAAAAATGCCACTGTTGTTGTACTACATTTTAAATGAGATGGTCTGCCACAAAGCTGACTTCCTGAGGTGAAAGAGAAAATCCTTAATATAAAGATATTACACTAGAGAGTAGGCTATTGAATATATTTTTGTACAAGCCACAGCTTGGGAGATTAAAATTAGAGACACTTAGAAAAATGCTCATAATCTACAGAGGGCAGAGATCAGTATTATATAGCCCAAAATCCTCCCCAGCTGACTGTTCCTCTCTAGGCTATTCACTGACTAATGACATATTCAGATGACACAGCTTGAGCTACGAACACTTATGAAGATGGTGAAGTCAAGAAAAGGAACTTAGAAAAGCTAAAAACAGACCAAGAGCAGCCACCAGGAATGAAGAACAGCCATTTCCTTTGTGAGAGGGAGAAATTAACTCTCTTTATAGGAGCATCATTCCCTACTGCACTGTCGAGCTGGGACTTTGTAAGAGAGAGGGCTGAAATTCTCAACTGTGTGGGGCCTGCTGGGCACCACATACTAATGGGGATAACGGGACGCTCAAGGTCACTGTGGAACTACAGATTTCCAGTGCTATCAGCTCCATCAGAACAATTTTCAGCCATTCCAGCATTGTCACTGTGGGTCTTGACAGGGTACACTGACCTAGGCATTTGACAACACCTGAAGATGTGGAAAATACGTAACTGGGGAATCTGTGCTTCAGTGGGTGCCCT